>MU228444.1:720379-730679 GCA_018584345.1 Thuja plicata
CAAGAAAGCAAATCTAGGTCCATTTTTAGAGCACCAATTGGAAATGTGATCTATGAAAGCAAGAAACACTCAAGCTAAACACATGAGATGTTCATTTTAATTCCCAAAATCCAAATGTTATAAAGATAAAAAAAATACCTCAAATCCAATGCAATGTGAATTGTTTTGTTTTTTATCCAAGCAAGTCCAAGCAATCCTCACGAACTCTCCAACAAGCAAGACAAGCAAACAAGCAAATAAGATATGCAATGTATATTCAACTTATATCAAAACCTAGGGTTAGATCTGAAAATCAATTGTTAGGAGCAATAATAATCAGAAAATAATCCAAATGAAAACTCACATCATGCATTGAACCATGTGAAAAATAAGTGCAAGCTAATCATTAAATGCACTTTTTTTAATTTTGATTTTTGACCTAGTCAAAAAGATCTGATTTGTTTGCTATGAATTTGGATCCCAAACCCTACATACAGAAAAGAGACCCCTATTAAAAAATAGAGAGATTTCCAAAAATGTCAGAATGTTAAAAAGATCTTTTCATTTGTGCTCTAGGGAGCCATTTTCCCAAAATAGACCAATTTTCATAAATTGACCAAATGAGCTATGATATTGCATCCAAATTTAAAACTCAAAGAATGGACCCCCTATAGAATTTAAAGACCTTTCAGTAAATATAACAATTTCTGAAAAATTTTCCGATTTGAGCCAAAAATTAAGGCTTTATGAAAAATAAAGAAAAAATTATAAAAAATTCACAATACCTCAGAAAATTCTACATTTTTTACTGAAACTTCTCTGATATGTCATCAACTTGTAAAAAACATTTTAGATCGAAACTCCAAGCCGTTTGGGAGATATGATCAAATCTTTGAAAATCTAGTGTTTTCATCTCCAAGCAAATCTGCACAAGGGTTAGGCTTGAAAAACTTCAATAAAATAACTATGTAAAGATTAGAAAATCTGAAAATATGAATAAAATAAATGAAAATCAAGAGAATCATGCCCCACGGTGGGTACCAAAAATGTGTGCATAAATATTGACACACTTCTATGAATCATTCCATCCAAGGTTGCTCAAGAATGAGGCCTCAAATATCGATTCATAGCTCTCTAGTCATGGAGTGCAAAGGTGTCAAATGGAGGCCCTCAGATTGACCTAGTTGTGCCCATGCAAGTACACCATGAAATGAGATATTCAAATGCATGAAAATTAGATCTACTCTATATGATTGCAATGCATAAAAATAAATTAATCTAAATGATAACAATGCATGATTAATCTATGAAAGGAGATACAAATGCAAGTTTAATATATGAAAATAAACATGAATCTAATCTACATGAAGAGCCATGAATGCGAGAAGAAGAAGACAAGAAGAGAGAAGTTGCAATATCCAAGCTCAAATTCTCAAATGCTCCTCCAAAATTGCTCTCCAAACCTGTAGCATAACAATTCTATGAAAAATATGATATGAAAATGAGAAGGAGAGGTCTCCTTTTAAAGGAAAGTGAACGATTGAGATTAAGAGGCAAAAAAGAATTGATCAATGGTTGAGATTAAGAGGAAAAAACCCACCAGTTAAGAAGATGTGATGAAAAAGGGATTTAATTTAATTTAATTTAATTTATTGCCTTTTTCAATAAATAAAGTGCTTTAAGTGGGGATTTTTATTTTTTTAATTAAAACATGGGTTTTATTTATAATTAAATAAATTAGAAGAATTTTATTTAATTAAATGGGAGGAATTGAATTTAATTAAATAAGAGGAATTTTATTTAATTAAAAGGGAGATTAAATCTTTTAATTAAATGAGAGGAATTTTATTTAATTAAAAGGGAGATTAAATATTTTAATTAGATAAAAATGATCAAACCTTAGGAAATATTGAAATAATTGAATTAATTGAATTAATTACAATTTGATCAAGGAAATTGATTTGAATTGAAAATGTTCCAAAGCATTGATTCAGAAAATTGATAAATTGATAAAATAATAAATGAGGCCCATAGTCTAGGTGACCATTTTAGGGTGCATACACCACTTACTCAGAAGGCTAAACCAGTCTACCATGGAAGTGCTTCCATTTTCTGACTATACATTTAGCCCCCACTTTAGCAAGAGTATGGACTCAATGCAAACTCTTGGTAAAGGAAATCATAGAGAAAATAAAATCTTATTGGAATCAAGAGGGACAAAGAAATCCTCAAGCCCCCAAGGGACTTAAGTCTTTATCAACCCTAATATCATGATAAGAGAGACACCACTTTAAAGAGAGAGAAAGAGAGAGGGTGTGATTATCTTTCCCAATGAGAACTTATATCCCATTGTGAACCACACAAGAAAACAACATAACTGGAAAGATGGAGTTTAACTGCCTAGTTAATGTGGCTACTGACTAGTCAACCCATCGGGGAGATTCATTCTTAAAGGGATCAAAAACATTGTAAATTGAATACTGGCGGGATCAATGGATTTGTGTAATTTTAAACTGGAGGGATTAAGAGATCCTAGAAAGTAAAATGACCATGCTTTAAGGATTAGTTTTTAATCCATAAAGGGAAAAAGATTGTAAGTCTTGAAATCTATTTTGAACGTGTGTGTGCAAAAAGTGAGTAGAGTGTATTCCCCCATGTTAAATTCATTGCTAACACTTTAATAGGAGCAATGGTTTAATGGAAACATAAACAACTCTATGGATTACATTTCCACTACGAGATGCCCCCAAACAAAGACAACTCAAGGGAAATAAAACATAAACATACACAAGAACACATAAGGGATATACTTACTGTGGGGTCAGTATGATCATAAGATAACATGTACATATAAATATGATATTATTGTAAATGAATTGACATCATTCCCCAAAGAAAGTAGAACTAAAATCACAATGGAGGAAAGAAAACTTGAGGGTTACAAAGAAGAATCTTTTTGAACCACAACTTGGAGACCAAAAAGAATTAGTACAACATAACATGAAACAACATATAGAAGCATAAAGATACATATAGAGGAATTGCAAAACATGGTTGATTCCTTTATCACCTTGCACCAACAAAGTAACAAGGATCGTATAAAAGAGTCTAACAAACATTTAGCAAATACATTACAGGAGAAGCACATTACAACATGCAAACACAAAAAGGGCTACCATAAAAGATAAGTCAATCAAGCACATTGTTGACCCTCCCCATCTTGGTTTATGTCATTGATGGAAGGTGGGAAACTTGCAAGAGGTACTATATCCAATACAGCAGGAATGATAACAAGTTCCAAACAAAGATCCTCTTGAGAATCGCAATGCTCAATACTAGGTGTACTTGTTAATTGAGTTGAAAGCATATGAGGTAGATCAATATCAAGATCAATAGTCTCATATTCATCACTAAGATCAATAGGATCATCGATAGTGTCCTCCTCATCAAGGTTGATTGAAATAGGATCTAAGATGTGAATAGGATCATCATACTCATTCATCTTAACATCATTATGAGTATTAACATCCAATGCATAAGGCATGGGTTGATCGAACGAAGGTAAAGATTTACAAATAACAAAAGTACAAGCTCTAGCATTAGCTCTATGCTTCTTATGACGTTCATTAGCAGATTTGTTACGTTTAGCTTTGGTTGGCATATTGTGAGAACTAGGAGGAATGATAACAGGTTCTTTCACAGGTTCTATGGGAGGATTCTCAATAGGTTGTAATGAAACATTAGAAGTTTGATTAGTAGAATTAGAAGTAATTGATAAAGGAGGTATGGAAGGAGTAGGAAAAGTCCACGATTAGGATCTATCTGAGGCATTCTTAACTCGGCAATTTTGCGATGTTTGTAAGCTTGGTATGAGAGAAAGAGATGATCAGGGCGAGGAGGACATGAATTTGGTAATGAAGGCCAAAATAAATCTAGAGTAGCACAATCTATAGGCCTAAAAGATTGATACAAACTATGATTAATTGTGTTTACTTCTCCATTATGAATGAACTTAAGACATTTATAAATGGGAGAAGTGATAGCATGCATAGCAATTATCCAAGGTAAACCAAATTTGAGTTGAAATTGATCAGAAGTAGGAATAATGATGAAGGTAGTATCTACAACCTTACCACAAAGTTCAACAGGTAAGTTAATAGAACCAAGTGCAAGATAAAAGAAAATTGTTACATGTTTGGATCCATGCATCAGATGGATCATAAAAATCACGTTGTAGTCCTTTCATAAAAATATTTTCTTCAGTAATGAAATTTATTAGAGATGTGGGATCAACTAGACAACCATGAGTAGGTATCTTAGCAATCCTAGCATAGATATAAAGGGGACCATCGAGAGCCTTAATCATTTTAGAATCATCAAAGGTAATTAAAAGTTCCCTAGGTCGCTTATCCTTAGTTTGTTTTTGAGGTTCAGGTAGAATTGGAAGTGAAAGTGAAGTTGAAGGATCTTGAACAATAGGTTGAGACGAAATGAAACCCTCCACATGATTCACAGTGTGATTAAAATCATCCATCTTTGAATTGTAAACAATATCCACAGAAGATGGTTGAGCTATAGTATTAGTATCATGTGTAGGTGAAGGATTCGTATAGATTTGAAGGTTTTGATTAGGAGGAGAAACAAATTTATTTCTACTACCATCAAAATTATATATATACAAAGCCTTAGAATCAATTAAATCTTGAATTTTATGCTTTAGAGAGTAAATTTTTTTTGTATCATGGCTATTCTGGTGATGGTATTGGTAGAAAGCTTTAGAATTGAAGGATTTTGAAGCTATCATAGTGGGAAGAAGAGGTCAGATAGGAGGCAATGTAATCATACTAGCACTTAACAACCTACTCATTATAGAATGCAATGTTTTAGAGAGAGGAGTAAATGTATGATTCATATGGAAAGAAGTGGATGTAGAACTGGCATTGTTGGATGTAACCGCAACTTGATCAACAACCACATTCAACTGTTTATTAATCTTGACATAGTTGCTAGGTTTTTGGAATTTATTAGGATTAGGAGCATTGTCACTCTTATCAACTAGAACAGGAGCCATTGGAGTGTTTCTCTCAAACTGACTCATTTGTAATTGATAATGGTGAAGTGTTGCACATAGTTGTTGAAAGGAAGTAAATTTAGTAAGCAGAATCTTATCTCTAATATCCTTTTGTAAGTTTGAAATAAATATATGTTGAATATCAATATCAGGAACATGATAGGAAATCTGAGCATACAAATGCTTAAATCTACCAATAAAATCAGTCAATTTTTCCTTAATGTTTTGTTTACAATGCATCAAATCAGATAAGGACACTTCTGGACCAATGTTATTTTGAAATTGTTGAATGAAGGCATTAGCAATTTTGGGAAAAGAATCAATGGAATAAGGGGGTAAAGAACCATACCATTGTAAAGCCTTATCTTGAAAAGTTCTAGCAAACAATTTAGCTAAAATCCTATGGTTGTGAGCATAATCACTACAAAGGATTTGGAATGTTTTAACATGAGTAACAGGATCACCTTTACCATTGTAATTCTCAAGACAAGGCATATCAGCTTGCTAAGGGACAGTAGCATGAATTATGTATAGGGATAAAGGACTACCCATGTCACATGTAGGAATGCTAAATTTGGATTGAGTTAAAGATGCAAGTTTTTTTGTAAAGATGACACTGTTTGAGCCAAACTAATAATTGTGGAATCCTTAGAGGAAACAGGTGGCATAGAAATATTAGGAACACTAGGGAAAGTGTAAGAGGCAACAAGAATAGAAGACACAACTGGTGGAACATTAGGAACCATAGTTGGAAGAGGATTAGAATAAGTAAAAGGCATGCTATGATATGAAGGTTGTGAGGTAGGTAAAGATACCGATGGAGCACTCATAAGAATAGATGCAGTTGTGAGAGATGTGGTCATCAAAAGAGGAGTATAAGTAGGAATGCTAGGTAAAGGAACATAAGAAGGTCCTACACTAGTGACAATAGGTGTGAATCCTAACTCTTGAGCTTCTTGGGCTAAAGGTTTAACATTTGAATGCACAAGATGAGTAAGACCACACAAGAAATTAACACCTTGATCATTATCACGAAGAAATTTATTAAGGGCCTCTATAGCTTGGATGGAATCTTGATTATGGTTTTCTTGGATAAGCCAATTTCCCATTTTATCAAGTTCGGTTGGAATTTTTTGCACTTATTCAGGAGGAACTCTTAAAGCGTCATCTTCATCATGAGATGAGTGAGAAGAGTTATGCTCCATAGAAGGATTGGAAACATGAGTTATCAAATTATCATTCAGGATCCTAAGGAAAGGAGAGGTAAACTCAAGATCAAAGGAACCCATAAGTCTATGGCTTCTTCTAACCGAGATACTATAAGTAGGACTAGAGGTAGTAAGCCTCATACACCAATACAATACAAATGAACTAACAAAAGATTTTGATTTATTAATTTTAAATGTAATTGAAAGAACATGCAAGATCTAGCATAAATATGTAAATCTAACACCCAAAAGAAAGAGTTGTCTACCGTGGGTTCACCAAAATGTGAAGATGGAAAAAGGGATCTCCACCACTTTGTTGTGAAGGGTGGAAAAGGGGATGTGTGTTTTAATGTTAATTTCCTTAATTCCCTTAAACCTAATTAACATTTAATTGAAGTTTGTATTGAAATGTGTATTAAGAGGAAAATAAGATGTTCCACTTTTATCCTCAAATGCACAAATGAAAGATCCAAGTTGATCAACCCAAAAGAGGGATTAATGCGCAAGTGAATCAACCATTTGGAAATGAAAACAAAGAGGGTGATATTAAATTCTGTTAATTGACAATGTAGATATGATAGATTATAATAAGTGAAAAGGATAAGAGGAAAAACCAACCTTAAAGTATTACAGATCTGGAAAATGCTATTTTCTAAGGTTTGTTGACTGTTTCTAGAAAATTTGAAGGATGACTCAGAACAGAAACATGGAGACGAACAAAACCCAGAAATATTTTTCTGATCTGACATCATCTCATGAAAAAGGTTGACCTTGACCCACAAATGTCACCCCTGACCCAATAATCTTGACCCTGACATGCACATCCTCGACAGAAAATCTGTTCACGGAGCCTGAAAGAAAGCCGAAAAGGGTATCTAGATCTGAGTCCAAATCCGTAGTCCTAAACTTGTACCTACAAGAAAAAGAGGTTTGTTTGTTTTTGGGGAGGGGTTTGCCTTGGTAAAACCCTGGTTTTGGAATTAACCTTATAATTGAATTGAAATTGCATAAATGTAAACAAAGTAAATGCACAAATTCACCTTGCTTGCAAAATTCCTTGTGGCATATTCGAATCCATGGATCCACAAGGAGGCACCAAAGTATGGAATGTGGAATGTAGGGTATCTTCAATCTCTTTCTTGTAGATCTCCAACACCAAGTCTTGAATGGGTTCTTGAATTAGAAGAGGCTTTGAAGAAGGTAGATGGAGAGATAACCAAAAGGGTACTATGTGGCTTGAATCCTTCAATGGCCTCCAATGGATCTCCTTCATGCAAATGGATGCTTGAGTGCTTGAGAATGGATGGAAGCTTGGTTCAAATATTTCTCCTTAGCTTGCTTGAATTGCACTTGAGGATATTTGAGAATGCTCCTTAGATTGATTTGATCGCTTGATCACCCTTATTTTTCACTTGATCATCCTTAGAGAAAATGAGAGGAGAAGGCTTTGATGACATTAATTTTTCCATTAGTACACTTAGTGGAAAACATTGACAAAGATCATTGGTACAAGCATTATAGGTGGACTACAAGAATTACCGGTGGACAGGGAGCATACCCGACAGAACACAAAGGTCACAAGAAAATGCCAATTATGGAATTGACCGATGAACACTGACAAAGTCTTGAACCGACGAAGTGAAAAGGACATCACCGATGGGTCAATAACATAACATTGAGATCATCACCGATGACACAGTTTTGAGAACAAAACCGATGGAACAGAAAAGGTATACCCGATGACCAGTTCAAGAAAGGAATACCGACGACAAAGAAAACTGACCATCAGAATCGACTGTCAGTTAGAGAACCCATAAATAGTGGATCTGATTTTTACACGTCAGATAAAGCAATGCAATTCTATTTATAGAATTTTAATTTTTTTTAAATGATAACTTGAGGGTCAAGAAAGATTTATGTAAATGTTTTAAAGCATCCTAACAGATCTAAAACATATCTAACTAAAGATCAAGGTCAAGTTGTAAACCTTGGATCTAGAGTTAACTTGCAAAGCGTGAATCAAGAATTGAGCTATAATCTAGTATAAATACATGTTCAAATCAATTGTGAGTTATGAATTCATTATTGTTGATAGCTATGAAAATCATCTAAGGAGAAGAAGGTAGAATTCATGCAAAGTATAGAAACATATTATATCAGTTGTCAAGAACACACAGAGGCTACTGACAAGAAGACAAAGGTATTATTCAATCATGGAAGGATGATTACTTATACATAGGAAGCTTTATTAGATTTGTTATCAGCAATTAGAGATTGCATACATCATCAGATCAAAGACTTATGTAGTTGCATTCTAACAAGTGCATCACATCTAAAATCCTTTTGTAGAAGGTGGACTTAACCATTCTTTACAAATCTCTTAACAGAGTGCACACTTAACAGTGCTGCAAAAGCTTCAAACGAAGTAGATCTTAACAGGTCTCCACTGTAATACTCCTAACAGGGTAGGTCATCACAAGTGACCAATTGTAAGCCTTAACCGACCCCTTATTATCTACAGATAGTGAATTCATGTGGGTAACAATGCCCACCACAGTTTTTACTTCTTAATAAGAGTTTTCTACGATATCATATCTTGTGTCATGTGTTATCTATTTTCATGAATGTTTCTTTTATGGCTACATATTAAAGAACTTATGATATTATTGCATATACATAAAGAAAGATGAACAGTTAGAAAAGATAATTTACAAACTGATGATTAAGGGTTAATGGGCTAACCAAGAAAATTTTTATAGGTACTGATTCACCCCTCCCCTCTCAGTACATCATTCCAATATAATTCCAACAATTGGTATTAGAGATAAGTCTCTTTCTTGAAAAGCTTAAAGACTTAAGAGAAATGATCGGAGCAATGGAAAAGTACAGACTGGACATGACTATTGAGAATGAGCAGTTATAGATGCAAATAAACTAGGAGCAGTATAAAGAGGTAAGAATCAAACTAAGAAAACTTCTTGATGAAAGAAAGATTATGGCAACCAGGCTAAATGAGAAAGACTACAAAGAATTGGAAATACAAGATTAGTTTGATATAGCAGAATCATCAATGAGACAAGCTTTAGATGCATCAGTAGAAGAAATTAAAAGTCTACAAGAGGTCAATCTACATCTGACAGATCAAATCAAGATGCTACAAATCGGTCAAGAAACTCAAATCATAAAAATGATTGATTTCATGAACGATGCAAGAAAAGCTGAAAATAAAAGAAAACTAGCCATTGATGATAGGAGGAAAATTATAGAGAAACTACAAGTGAAAGAATCAGATATTCAAAGACTTACTAAGCATCACCATGAGGTTACCAACCAGATTATTCTTATGAGTCAAGAAGAAAACAAATTAAATACAGAACTCATTGAAAGAATATAGATCATTGGTGAGCTAAGAGAAGAGAATGAAAAATTGAAGCATGAAATCAAAGTCCAGAATCAACATAATGAATTGATCAAAAGGCCTGAAGATAGCAACAAAAGGATGGATGATTTTCTTGATGGACAGAGAAGAGTCAACAACTACACAGGATTAGGGTAAAATGAGAATGATGAATCTTCTAATCAACCAGATCAGAGGAATGCTTTCACAACTCCAAGATCCAAGAAGCTGTCATGCAATCACTGTGGAAAACCAGGCCACACCTCAAACATTTGCAGAAGCAAAATGAAAGGCATTTCTCAAACTCAATCTACTTTCATTGGTAATTGTTATAAATGTCAAAACAAAGGACACAAGACACATGAGTGCAGATCCAAAGTGACAAATCCAAAGAGAAAAACCTATATGGACAAGTATTTTCCTACATGAAAGATGAATGGGCATACACATAACGAATGCTAGAAAAAGAATAGCAAGGCATGGACACCAAAGGAAACCAATAATAGCTACAAACCAACAAGAGTAGGTAACTCATATGTTTGGGACTATAACACATGGGTAAATTGCATAGCATGTGGAAGGTATGGTCATATTGCTGCCAACTGTATGAGAAAGTGGACCAGAAGGTCAAGAGGTTGGACCAAT
>MU228444.1:744984-756319 GCA_018584345.1 Thuja plicata
TATATATATATATATATATATATGTAGATGAATATTCTTATATGCCTTATCATTTTTTGATTTATCAAATCTCTGTTTTTATATATATATTCATTTCTTCATGACAAGGCTATTCTGATTACCCCAGAGTTTAGGATAAGTTCACCAACCATAGCATCCTATGTAGGCCACTCCCCTCCACCATATTCTACCTTGAGTAACTGCCACCTCCACTATATGTTGTTTCCATCTCCTCCTAAGTTTTCCAACTCATCTGCCTTGGTATTTCCTTCCCTGTAAATGTGGTTGAATGTTATTTTCCTGAAGGATTGAGTTATGCATAAATCCCTTGAGAGTATAGCATTCAACTTCGAATATGACATATAACCCTTTCTCAATGCATTGATTACAATTGTCGAATCACCTTCAATTCTTAATTTTTTAATCCCCTTTTATTTACATATTAACAAGCCTTCCACAAGAGCAATAAGCTCCACCATGTTGTTAGTTTCATAGCCAATGGGTTTTGCATGTCCTCTGACTTCAATCCCTTCTGATTTATGAATACAACATGCTTTTCTTGCTTGGCCTAGATTTATGTGAGAAGCTCCATCAAAGTTGAGCTTAAACCATCCCTTTTTAGGTGGTTTCCATTTACACTCATCTCTCTTTCTCTTGTTCATAGTAATCCCATGCCTATAAAAGGGTGAATCCTCAGTCATTTCCATCTTCCTCTCATCTTCTCATCCCAGTAAGACATTTCTGCACCCACCCTTTGCACATTCATAATCCTACTATCAACAATCTCAATAATAGTTGCTTCCATCTTGTTGGTAAGTTGCTCCCATCCCATCTTTTTGTCCTTAAAAATGAGTCTATTTCTTTCTTTCAATATCTCACATAAGACAATAGAAGGCTCTACCAACCAAAGGCCACCATACAAGCTATATTTAATCCTGATTGGCCATGCTTAGAACATGCTTAGAATCGTTCCCGGTATAGAAGAATTCCACCCTAGTTTTTTATGTAACCAGCCCCAAAATTGATGGATGTATCTACAAGTTAATAATAAGTGATATGATTTATCCTTAGCCTCTTCACAAAGAGGAAATCTACTTTGGATAGCATACCTCATCCTTCTGAATATGTCTACAGTTAAGATCCCATTTTATATAGCTAACCATGTAAACAACCCAACATTGGGTATGCATTGTTTGTCCCAACATAATTATGTTGGAATGTTTTTCCTTGATCTGAGCTATTTTTTCATTATGTAGTTGTGGCCATCTTTGGCATTGTAATCTCCTTTATTTGATCCATCCCAAACCAAATGATCCTGTCCTGAATGAAAATTTATATTCTTGGATTCTAAAATCCTAGTTAACTATTATCTTTCATCTGCTGGAGGGTTCTCATTTTAAAGAGGTTTCCACCTCCATACTTTTGCAATTCCCCCCCCCCCCCTCAATTTCAATATAGTTTCTAAGATGGTTTCCCCATCTTTCTTCCAAGTGGGCCTTTGAGTTTTCTAGGTTGGCAACATTTTCAACAGCAGAATTACCACCCCACAAGTCTGACCAGAACAAGGCCCATTTAGCATCCCCAAGATTCCAAGTTAGTTTCTCTATCGTAATACTTCTTATAGGATCCTTGCTATTTGGGTATTTATGCCTTAGATTTTTTTCCCATTTCAAGTGAGGAAATTTGTACATTCTCCATATTAGCTTTATCCCCAACACTTTACTTTGTTTTCTAATGTTCTTTATACCAATACCTCCTTCCATCTTTGGCCTATATATTTTATCCCAGCCAAGATATGAAATTTTCTTTTTATATCCAGCTCCCTGCCAAAAGAAAGTTCTTAAGTGTTTGTTAAGTTCTTCTCTTTTAATTACTATAATATCAACACATGAGAGTTTATATATTGGCATTGCAAATAAGACCGATTTATTATGGTATCTCTTCTTGCCGAGGAGATCCATTTACCCTTCCAAGTTTCTGTTTTGTTTTTTATTTTATTCATCATTTGATCCCAGAGTTTTATGAATATACAACCCTTATCTAAAGTTAATCTAAGGTATCTACATAGAAGCTCACCCTTCTTGAATTTTAGGATGTTGCAAACTGCATTTTCAGTTTCTGTGTCAGTATTAAAAAAGAATATTCCTTAATTTTTTGTACTTACTTCCTATCTCGGGGCTACAACATAAGTGTCAAGAATCATTTTAAATGATCTTGATTCATATCTATCACCTTGGCCATACATCATAGTATCATAAAAAAAAAATTGATGTGTGGTAGAGTCCATTTCAGTAGTTATATTGATTCCCTTAAGGGTATTTACTTCTCTTTGTTTAGTTGTAGATCTACCTAAAGATTCTGCCATAATAATAAATAAGAAAGGGGAAATGGGGTCCTCTTTTCTCAAACCCCTGGAAATGCTAAAGAAACCTTTCAGGGTTCCATTAACTAAGATGGAGATTCAAGGGGATGAAATATATTCATAAATGAGATTAATCCATTGTCTGGCGAAGACAAACGCTTCCAAGTATTTGTATAGGAAATGTCAGTCTACCTTATCATAGGCTTTTTTAATAACAAGCTTAATCATCATAATTGGTTCTTTATTTTGTTGGATGTAATGAATTGCTTCTTTGGAAATAATAATGTCATCATAAATAGACCTCCCAGGAACAAAGCCTATTTGTTTACATTGATCAAATAGGGGATGAGTCTTTGCAATCTATTAGCCTTGGTTTTGGTGAGGAATTTATAAATTGTATTACATAATGCACAGGGGAGATCAATCAAACTTCCCCTTATAAAGAACTTATCTAATTTCTCTATTATAATGTTGAATCCCCTTCTTCTGTTGTTCCATGTGAAAGAGTCATCAATAGTTCTAATTTCCAGTAAAGTTTCCTTTTGAACCCATTCATTAAAGTCCCTCTCAGATTGTGAAATTATCTTCCTCCCACCTCACTTCTCATTATGATGCAAAATTGCATTAAATTCCCTGCCTATGATACATATTTGATTAGGGGTTGTTTGGAGGTAGTGCTCTATTTCACTCCAGATCCTTTTCTTATCTCTATTTTGTGTAGGACCATATACATTTATCAAAAGGAATTATATGTTGTTCTTAATTCTCTTAACCCATCCACTCATCCAATTTTCCTGACTTCTTTCTTTATTTAAAGAGACCACTCTTGGGTCCCATATCACCGCTACCCCCTAGGGCTCCATTAGCCATATTTCCAACTATCTCTCTAATACCTAGTATTTTCCTAAAATTTTCACATTCCTCTGTATTTAATTTAGTTTCCTGGATCATAATTACCTCTGCGATTGTTGAAGTTATGCAGAATTTTAAGATTTTACAAGTTTCATGGCTCCTTGGGAAGGACCTTCCCCTTCCTTGACTAAAATAATGATGTTATTTTAGTCTCACCTTTTTCCTTTCTATCTTTAGTTCTTAATTCCAACATATATTTCCTTCCTCGTTTCTTGTTTAGTTTAGCACAGTTAGGTGTTTCTCTACCTTCTTCAGTAACAACAATGCCAATAATTTTTTCTCCATTCTCCTATCTTTCGTCTCCAATTATATCATGGTTTCATCCTCCTCTAAAACTTTTTTCTCTTGATTTAGTTTAATAATTTTAGCAATTACGAGTTTCTTCTGATATGCAATTTCCTCATCATCCACTATTTCATCCACAAATTCCACCATGAGTTCATTTATCACTTCATTGCATACGTAATTCATAATTATCATATTTTCTTCTTTAATCTTATCTTTATCCTTGGGTCTGATTTCCTCATTTTCTCCTTCCCCTTTGGCATACTCTTCTCTAATTTCCTCTTTTCCATTAATATGAATTGTTTTTTCTCTAACTATATCAGTTAATTCAATATAATCCTATTTATGTTGTCTAATATTTACATATTCCCCTTCATTAGTCTTCATCTGAGCATTATCCTAAATTTCAAAGGACTCATTCTTATCCATGCCTCACATACTCAAATAGTGCGATGCATTAAGCGCAACATCTTATTTTCCTATTTTAGTTTCTTCTTCAGTTTTAGTCTTACCCTTATTTTTTGGAATAGATGGTTCATCCATTCTTATCTCCACATCCTTATTTCCTCTAACTGCTCACTCTATTGTATTAAAAATGAATTCCTTTATACTTGACTAGACATATATCTCCTTTGATCTTGTTTCTTGTTGTGATATCCTAACATTGTGGGTTTCATCTAAAAAAATCACCATCCATATTTTTGTGAATACATACGGTATCAACTATCTCCCCTTCTTCCACCTCAGGATTTTTCTAGCTCTCAGCATTAGTCTGATTATCTAACTTAGGTGGCAATTCTGCATTTCTCCCTTAGTCGCTAATACAAAAACCTCCATATTCTGCATTAAAGCTTATGGTGTTATTTTATGAAAGTTGATTTAGGTTGTTTTAAATCTTAGTAGCTATGTTTTCTACTTGACCTGGATTATAATTTTCTCTTAGAATCAAATCCCCGATTGGTCCTTTGTATAGTCCAGGTTTAAGTATATTGATTGGTTGATAATTAATTTTAAAGGATTAATAGATTAGACTGCATTAGATTCTAGGTTAACAGGTATTTTAACATTAGATGAATTAATAAATCTTTTTTTATAAACCTTCAAATCCATCCAGTAAATCACCTATTCTCCAAAGAATCCTACTATGCAAGAGTTCTACAATAAGGTTTGGAATCATGACCCATGAGGGCATTTTGATAGATCCAAAATCATTTGGGTCAAAATCCTATTTCCAGTCAAAAAATTTAGCATTATAACCCTTAAAGAAACCTGGATATTCAAACATAAAAATTTTTTTTAATGAATTTTTGTTGCAATAAATGAAAAGGAAATCTTCAGGAAGGGTTGTGATACTTACCTTCTCCCGTAAGATTTCTTGAGCTAGTCAGTAATGTTATCCTTTGATGATCCAACACCACACCTTTTAGTAAATAGTCCATGTGTTTTGCAGTAATCCCATAATCTTTTAGTATATTCATTGTTGATGATAGTTGCAAACACATTTTTCTCATTGATGTGGGGAGGAATATTAACTAAATTATGCATTACTTTCTGTCTTTCAAAACCCTTCAAGATTTTGCAGTTATGCTCATTTTCTTTAGTACGGTTAACCTGAGGCTTTTTAGACTTAGCAGCAAAGATATCAGGAGAAGTCTAGGGCTGTTTTCCTGAAATTGTAGAAGAGCTCCTCCCTAGTGACATTTGATTCACACTGGAGGAAACTTTTGGTGTTTTATGATAAATCAGAATGATCCATATACCTTTTTGTGGCTCTTTTTCTGACTTAGTATTATTCTAATTTTTGCTACCCTTCTTCCTCTCTACAATCTGTCAACCATACTGTGAAGCCTCATCTTGATTACGCTTACTAAAGGTCGAAATAGAGCCTCTTTGTTTTGCCAAAAGTCCATAAGCTCCATTTGTAGATGTGGAGCCATATTTCCTATCCTTTTGAGACCTGAAGCAATATTGGACATGGGGAATCTTGAAACCCTAGGATGATTGAATGCACAGGAAACCATGTTAAAAGCAGTGGCGACATACCCAAAGCCCTAGTTTTTCATAATGGCTCTAGGGAATCCTTGTCCTCATTGATGCACATAAACTCCATTTGCAAATGTGGAGTTATTTTTTTTTATGATTTCAATTATAAAAACCCTTGTTGGACACTGGAGGTTTTGGAGCCATAGACCTTGAAATTTTAGAGGGGCCTTTTATTCCCTGCGAGAGCACAGAGAAGCTATTGGTATTTCACATGATATGTCTATCATCAAAAAATAAGTTCAACCAATTTTGTCTTCTTTTCAGATTTGCGCAAAATTTTGCACAACATAGAAAGCCATATTCCTACAAATGAATTTGGAAAAATATTACCCTTTATCAATCTTTTGTTTTGATTTTGTTTATATATTTAAAAATGGCAATGATTATGGTTTTTATAATTATGTGTTGTATTAAAATTATACTTATGATAGTAATTCAAATTTAGTTATATGTTTATTTAGTTTTCATTTTTTTAATAATTTTTTTTTATATTTCATGTTTTTGTCACTTCCCCACACTAGCCAATTTGGATGGGGTTTTAAATAATGTTAAGAAATAAAATATGGAAAATTAAAAGAACCATTAAGAAGGTGAAAGGAAGAAAGGTAAGTGGGTTCACCAACAACTGACAAACTTCAGTTGAAGAGAGCAGCCCATATAATTAAAGCGGCATGGTGTCCATGATCCTAGTAGGTGTATCAATCATAAAATGGAAGAAAAAAGGTGCCAAGAATTAATTAAATTTCTTACAACCCTGAGAGAGAGAGAGAGAGAGAGAGAGAGAGAGAGAGAGAGTTCCATTCCATCTTTGCATTGGCAAGGAGGGAGGTCATGGCTAAGAACTTGGGTGTTGTACATATCCAATCACATTATCTTCAAGGATTCTAAAGCCTTTCATGAATCCTTTTTCCTGGAAATCTTGGAATCACTTTGTTCCCTAAGACAACATCTCTTTGAGGCATTCTATCAAATAGTTTGTGTGCCTTGTCTGTACTTTACATTATGTGTACATGTCCATCAGGGCATTGGCAATGGAAACAGGTAAAGACAATGAGACCACATTTTAGAGGGAAAAGGAAAGCAAAGAAGAATGTATAAGCATTCTCTAGGGCCTTCTTATGACTGCTTTCCTCTATGGCTTGTCCTATACATTGGAGCGGCACAAAATAAATTAAGAGAGATGATTTTGATGGGAGCAATGACTATAAGAATGAGATTTTGTGCATGACAATGAATATGTAGAGGATTGTGATTATGGATTAGGTTGGATATATTGATATAAAAGGCCTACATGTGACATGTGTACCTTAATTTTTTGGTTTAGTTAGTTCCAAATGTCTTAGTGATATATTTTGGTTACTATTTGAACTTTTGTTGAGTATTTAGCGAATATTTATTCACATTCTAGAGGACATGAACTAAAATGAATATGTTAGGTTGACCTCTATTATTTAGTATTTAATATTGGCTTGGTTTTATTATCCTTTATTATCGAGCATGATAGAAGATGGGAGTATTTTTGTTGAGACGCTTCTCACTTAATTATTTTCATAGATGTTTGGTTAGCCTTGTAAGCACATAGGAGTTGGTACAACATGGTTATATCCTCAATACTTAGTTTTCTATTTGGTGCTTTCTCATTTTAGTCTTGGAAATATATTACAAGTGAGAGAATGTTAAGATTAGGTCTTTTATGTACACTTTGCATTTTATAATATTTGTATTATTTAATTTTTATTAAATTACATATTATTGAGAATTTGGATGCCCACTTAACACCTTGACCACTATGTACCACATGAAATTTTCAGCACTTACATTATGTATAAATATATTTATAATTTAAGAATAATTTTTCATGAATGATGTGTACGAGCATAGTGGGTTATGGCATATAATGACATAATTAAAATGGAGTCTATGAAATGGACTAGGAATCTTGAGCCACCTATGGTATGTACATATTATGTCACATTTTAAAATATCTTTCTAAAGAAGTTAAATGAAAAATAATGGAGTGTTGTCCATATAATTTTTATCACGATATTTTGGAACCTTGTTTGGATTTCTAGTAATGGCGTGTGATGGTTTTTTGTGTCTTCATGTGTATATATTGAGGGATTGAGATGAAGACATAAGAGATGTTTTTTTATAGGGTTATTGTTAGGATAAACTATCCTATACCCAGGAGCTAGTCTACAGACATCCTCCAAAACAGAGATGTTATCAACACTAGATTGTATTGAGATAATGAAGTAATGAGATATTGATGTAATAAGGTGATTATAAAGGTACAAAGGCTCTTCTTATATAGGCAAGAGTAGATAGGAAACATGGACATGGTTGAGACAAGTGTCTCAAATTGGAGGAAGGAGAGTTCTGATAGAACTCAACAATATCCTCTAAGATAAGGTGGAGTCCAAGTTGGACTCAATGATATCCATCTACCCAATTAATGAATGTACCTAAGTAAACTTAAGTAAAGAGTAAACAATGAACTATTTACTCCAACATCCCCCTTTAAGTGCAACTTAGGGAGTACAACAATGTAGAAGAAATGATTTATGGGTCCCAACAATAAGGCCATGTTAGGTACCCATGTACAACTACAATGCAATCTCTCATAACTTGAGAAAAAGGAGAAAACCCTATGGGAGAAAAATCCTCTCCAAAAGAGAGAACTTGAAGGTTTGAGAAGCCTTCAAAAATATGTCTTTAAATCATGAACATGAAAATCATTGAAGCACGAAGAATCTGTAGACAACTGTTGATGACTGATATGGTGCTTTATCTGATGATCTCCTCTGAAGAAGATGATGATCAGGAAGAAAACAAGCTGTATGAGTGCTCCAAATGGCACTTCTCGAACATTGATCAGATGACAATAATGGCAATAGCCTCTGTCGATCAAAGATATAGACGACACAAGAATCTACATGAGTGACCTTCACTACACAACCAATCATGTTGTTTGAGTGATACCATTTTCACTTTTCAATCAAGTTGAAAATACAGGTGCAATAGTCTTAAAAGGAATCCAAGAGTGTTTCAGCACACTTCAAAAGAAACCAATGAGCCTCCACAAAACTGGAATGCAAGAGTATCTCAATGCACTTCAAGCAAAACCAAGGAAGCATTAGCATGAACAGTATGATACCCCCCATGATGTTAACTCAAGTGAGGTTTGACAGATCCACTGAAATGATGTGTCACCATGCTATGCATAAGGGAGAAAATATGTATCTGCAACTGAGAAAAGGGTGTGTGCGATCAAACTACACACTCGCATGAGGCAAGAATACCAACGATTTTCTGTTGTCATGGATGAAATCTCACTGTGACAAAGTTGTGATTGGCAACCAAAGGCTCTACGAACCCCCCATGGCACTTTATAATTCAGTGAGAGTACAATATTATCGCACATCATGTGTGCAAAAGTCCCCAAAATACAAGGATGGACACTGGATCTAATGTGTCTACAATAGTGCTGAGAAAGGATGTTCATCTGGTTAAAAGGACAAAAAATCAAGAAAAACTTGAATAAAGTGCACCCATGGGTAGTGCATGAAATCACCTTTGCGACGATGCTTCATTTTCCAAAATTAGACTCCGGTTGTCCAAGTTAGGTTCATATGAAGAAAAGCGTCTATTAGGGTTGAAAGGTGAAAAAATGGCCCACCCCTCTTATATACCCAGGGGCATGGGTGTGGTCCGTCATGGGACCATCAGCTCAACATGTCAGAAAAGAGTGCCCCTCCCAAATAGAGAGGGCCCAAGAAGAGCTGAATGGGTGAATGGGTCCAATGGTAGCTCTATGCACCACCCCATAACCACCAAGAACCATCGAAGGCAAAAGAAAAACATTGCCAAAATGATGCAAATCCACATAGAAGTGGACACAATGGACACAGAGAGTGCCATTGCAGATGAAGAACCAAATAGCTTACCCACTGCAGAAATGGAATAAATTCCAAGGCCTTAGCATTCACGCCATGAGCCACGAGCCTTGACAAATTGATCGATAGCTGAACTCCACGTATGCTGGCCACACAAAAAAGGAGTTTTGCCATCGACCAAAGCAATAAGTGGGCCAACAAAGCATGCATGCATGGGCCTGCACGCTTTTGCTACGCACGCCAATGAAGTCACCACAAATACTAATGCGTGCCTTACAAAAAGAGAAAGCCGAAAGCCAGAATGAAGACGTGGGCCTTCAAATTAAGACACGCTGTAGAAGTGGTAAGGACTGTTGTTTAATGGTGTACGTGCCCAGCAACAAACTCTCCACGCTGATCCAAAATAACTTTGGCGACTATGTCCACAATGCAAAACAGGACTGCAACTAGTAGGAAGGTACAGGCACATGCTGGTCACACTGAATCATTTATCTGACTAGTCGTTACCCTCTGTCAGAAGCTCTATCCAAAAGGAGAAAGGGCCTCAGTCAAATGGAGCGCACAAGGACTGGTGGAGAATTTTGTTCACGTTGGCCACTAACAAGAATTGAAAGCCTGCGAACACACAAGAACCCTCGCCAATGATTGGATCCGCTGAAACAAATATTGATGCACCGACAACCTACGTGGGTGTGGCCACTAAGTGCACTGACAATCTTCTTGAAGACTCGAGCCAATTCATATGATGGATTGCACTTGCGAGAGTCAATGCTACTGCAGACAAATTCAGAGGCACTAAGCCTATTCGAAAGCAGATTCAACTACAAATTGATCACTAATTAATAGCCACTTGCCGACATACATTGAAAGACAAAACACGGACTGAAGGCATTAAACCAGATTTGCAGGATAACCGCTGTGCATTATAAGCATTGTATTGTGGATCGCCTTAAATGCCAGAGACAAGAAAGACGCGGTGGCCACTTGGACAAGGTATGTGCTTTATCTGGGGCTGTCAGATGTCGGGGAAAAGAGTTGGCTGCTCACTGCAGTGGAAACGACTCCAATCTTCATCGAAACATCCCTCACAGGTCCCTACTAGCGCATCATTTTAATGAATGACACACCACCCGTAGATTTGGACACCCCAAAAAGATTGGGACAGAATCCTCCTATGATGAAATTGATCTACCAACAGCAAATGCTCGAACCAATCACAAATGATACAGGTCTGCAAGCAAACAAATCCTATTAAAAAAAAATCATTGGCTAAATGATCCACCGATCAATGGGAATGCATGGGCGGGTCGGTGGTAAAGTGACTCGGGCTTGCAAACATGGTTATGCGGTTAAGCAATAAAGCTGTCAACCCGTTTTTCCCACGAAAATGAAAAAAAAGATAACCCATGGAGTATTTAGGCCATCAAGCAAAGAAGAATACCATAAACAAATACCAGTAAATAGGGTCTAGCCAAGATCTCCACCAAACAGTCCATACAAATCTGACCCAACAATGATTTGCAGCCAAAGAAAACACAGACTAAAAATAGATCTGCTAACAAGGAAATAATATTGCCCAAGTACAACCTAGTAACACTGTTAAACTCTGACGAGAGAAACCAGGGACCTCATTAGAAATGAAAAGAAAATCTCTAAGGGCCCGTTTGGTTGGGGAATTGGAAAATGAAACAAATCATGGTTATCCATAGTCTGGTTATGCAAATCCTGGTTTTCATTTTTTGGGACTGTTTGGTTGCCCTGGAATATGGATTTGTAAATCCACATTCTCTGTTTGGTTGTCAAACTGAAAATAGGAATTGGAATTTGTGAAATTCTC
>MU228444.1:770211-782067 GCA_018584345.1 Thuja plicata
ATCTATACAGCCATGATCGATGCAATTTATGAAGAGATAGAGAAATGCCAAACTGATGGAGAGTCGCAATTTGCTTGTGCAATGTGGTTGATGGACCCCAACAAAAAGGAGCACCTGTTTAGATGTGGAAACCCTGAGACGCATCTCAGACTTTATGTTGTGTTACCTCCACAAGGCAAAGAATGGCTCCTTCAAGAGCACCACCATAATAGAAGCCATACTCATAAGGTATTCTTCATTGGTATGCACTTCCCCACTGTCTTTTCTGCCACTGCTACTTGGATTAATGCAAGTGAAGGTGAGAGTAGAAGGATAAAAGAGTATTTTAGAGAGAGGATTTGTAAAGCAACTAAGGAGCTCAGGATGTTGGTGTTCTCTGGTGAAGAGAGTATGCAACAGGAGTTGGACAAATTTTATATAGAGAGTTGGGGGTATTTGAACAAGCTTTATTGTGGGTTGATTGTAAAGAGGGATGATTTTTCAAGAGAATATCAGTTGATTGTTAAAGAGTTGTCGAATCCTCCTCTATCATTTTAAAATGTATACCAATTTATCATTTTTAAAAGTCTACCAGTTGATAGTTAAAGAGTAAGGAAATTTTCATAAAGAATATCAATCACAAGGATTGAACTGCAAGCCTTCTTTTTTTTTACTTGCCCTAGGTCAGTATATTGCATTCACTTATCTATAATTAGTGAATTGTTTTCCATCAATCATAAGTAACTATTTTTAACTCGATATTTCTAAAGTTACTATATTTATTTATTAATTTCATATATTATACACATTATTTATCTCAAATATGATTGCTTGAATTGGCTTGGTGTTATAATAACTCTTTTTTTTCGAGGCTTTTTTTTTGGCAAAATTTTTTAAATACACATGACATTGATTAATTTCAAAAAATAACTCTATTCACCATTAACAAAACATTATTATTTATGAAATTTTTTTTTTTATTTAACAAAATATTTAATTCAATGATTTTATTATCTACTGATGGAGAGTAATATCTTATTCTCCTCTCTGGTGGGTGGTATTTATTTGCCCTTTCCACTTTGGAATTTTTTTTTATTGATAAAAGGCAAGGCTAGGTATTTTATCAATAAAATTAAAATATTTACAACTTATTTCGTGCAGGCATAGGAAAGAAAAAAGTTAAGAAAACCTCCAGTCTTGCATGGGACTATCAGTCATGTACATTATTTCATTTTATAATGCTCACATGCGTAACGCGAAATAATTTAATATGTGGTCAACCCTCAATTACAAGTTCTGCTAATTCTTAGACCACCCTATTTTACAAATGAGTCATTCTTATTTCATGGCATCTTACAATTTTTTGATCCAATTATTATGGATCTTTTTACAAATGTGAGTTTCAGATTATAATTACAATTACAGATACAAGATATCAGTTCCCCTTTATAGATTTTAGGGAATCATATAAAACTTACTGCTTTGTTCCCATAGAATAGCCAGTCTTTATGTCTCTATCTTTAGGCTAGCAGAAAGCATGTCCCCTTCATCCTACAGAATCCAATGTTCCTACAAACACCTCAAGATAACCTTCTACAATATATAATAACTTACCTTGTTTGTTAGTTCTGGCATATTTAATATATTTACCTTCTTTTATATGTAAAATTATACTAAGGTTAATCATTCAATCCTTCAACTGATTAAACATCTTATTTTGTAATAAATCCAAACACAGAAATGCCCTTCCCATACTATTCATAAGCTACAAAATACCATATGTTACCATTTTATCTTGATACAGTACTATATACTGCCTAATAAATCATAAGCAGATTCAAACTTATTTTGTTAAACAATTATTAATAGAAATAAAAAATCTTCTTATTTTAAATAACATAAAAGGTAAAATAAAAACCAAAGGAAATCTATGCCAAGTTAATCTAACAGAGCCTTATGAATCGTGTGTGTGTGTGGGGTAGGGTGTGTGTGTGTGCGTGATTTATTAGTATGTATTCTAATTTGTCTATGTATAAACATGTGTGTGTGTGTGTGTGTGTGTGTGTGTGTGTGTGTGTGTGTGTGTGTGTTTCTAATTGGATATAAATATACATGTATATGTGTCTTGAGAAAGCTCCTGTTAGATTATCCTAACTCAGCTCGTTCGAGAAATGATTTTCATAATTACTCTACAATATAGATGTTGTAATCTAGCATAAATTTGTTGAAAACCCTTTCAAAAATTAAACAATAAGTGATTAAACATAGAAATACTATTTACTGATATTCACATATGTTTGTTCTTATAAGATGAGTTCAACTTCAAACCATATCAAACTAACATATATTCTTTAATGATCCAAAATATCATAGCGATTATAAGGTTTTTTAAATGGTATAAGACCAGGTTTTTATCCACCTAATACCCAACTATATCCTCTACTATTAGACCTTTTCCAAAATACCAAAATTTCCCCTTCCCTCTAGGCTCATTTTATCAAGGTGCCTTTTTCCTTTCTGTCAATACCAAATGTGCCTTGTCGTAAACTTACAACATCCTTTTCTCTCACTTCGAGCATTTCTCATTGTCTTTCATGTCCTCTTCCTCAAGAAGAGAGGCATTGGCTATTTCCAATACTTCTGTATACCCCAAAATTCCTTCTTTATTTAAATATTGAGCAAACTAGTTGCAGTGACCTGGCCTTTTAATGTGAAAAATCCAAAGTAAGAAGTTTAAATATCTTTTAAATTCTAGCACTCTCATCTCAAATTGATCCCATTTCTCAATAGTTAAAATGCGGTACTTTGGGACTGGTTTGTCCCTCCACATGATACGATCATATTGCCTGGGCTTTGGGATGGTTAAGTCATCATATATATTTAGCAGGACCTTTCTAGATCAACTAAAATAAAGTTCTTGAAAATAGTTTTGCAAATCCCTTTTACTACCCCCCATCCCTTTCAAAATATATCCCAAGTGCAAGAATTATGGAAGCAATATCAATTTTATCCCTAGTTCTATCCTCATTGAGGATATACTCCTCCCCAAACATCTTCATTATAAACCCTATTAAAAATTCTTGAGGAAATTTTAATATATATCTTCCAGTCGCTCTTCGGTCACTACGTCCTTAATTTCTATTTGTATCTTTCTCCAGCCCAGCTTCATAGGTGTGTCCATCTTGCGCTAAACTTTCACAGAGCTCCAAGATAGCTTAATTTAACACCATAAAAATGGCTCGCATTTGTAAGTTTTTATAAGCATATATGAAAGGTGGTGGTATTTTAAATAATTATCTAAGAACTGCATTTAATGAGTTTTAACTCATCCCTCCAGGCAAAGTTAATTAATTGTGATAAATCAATCTTACGCTGGGAGATGGGGCATTTTAATCTGATAGAGTCTGGCTTATACACACGTGGAAATCATTCCTCATCCATGGAGAATTATCACGTAGAGTGGCCTTTTGAGATGAAATTGCTTCTTTCCTAAATTATAATTAGACATTAGCTCTTAAGTGTCTTATCAGATACTGCTCTCAACAAGTGGATTCAGGTAATCCTTACTACATCTAACTAATAATAAAGAGTGGTTTGAATTCATTATATCACAATATAACAATGTGCATATATGTGTAGATGAATATGCTTATATGCCTTATCATTTTTTGACTAATCAAATCTATGTTTTTTATATATATATTCCTTTCTTCGTGACAGGGCTATTCAGATTACCCAAGAGTTTCTGATAAGTTCACCAACCATAGCATCATATCTAGGCCACTCCCCTACACCACATTCTGCGTTGAGTAAGTGTCACCTCCAGTGTATGTTTTTTTCATCTACTCCTAAGTGTTCCAACTCATCCGCCCTGGTAATTCCTTCCCTATAAATGTGGTTGAATGTTATTTTCCTGAAGGATTGAGTTATGACAAAATCCCTTGAGAGTATAGCATTCAACTTCCAATATTGCATATAACCATTTCTCAATGCGTTGATTACTATTGTTGAGTCACTTTCAATTGTTAATTTTTAAATCCTCTTTTCTTTACATATAAACAAGCCTTCCACAAGAGCCATAAGCTCCACTATGTTATTAGTTTCATAGCTAATGGGTTTTCCATGTCCTGCCACTTTAATCCCTTCTTATTAGGAATACAACACCCTACTCTTGCTTGGCCTAGATGTATGTGAGAAGCTCCATTAAACTGGAGCTTAAACCATCCCTTTTTAGGTGGTTGCAATTTACACTCATCTCTCTTTATCTTGTTCACATTAACCCCATGCCTATAAAAGGAGGAATCCTCAGTCCTTTCCATCTTCCTCTCATCCTCTCATCCCAGTAAGATATTTCTGCACCCACCCTTTGCACACTCGTAATCCTACTGTTAGCAATCTCAATAATAGTTGCTTCCATCTTGTTGGTAAGTTTCTCCCATCCCATCTTTTTGTCCTTAAAATGAGTCCATTTCTTTCTTTTAATATCTCACATAAGACAATAAAATGGTCTACCAACCATAGGCCACCATAAAAAATATCTTTATTCCTGATTGGACAAGGTTGGAACATGCTTAGAATCATTCTCGATATAGCAAAATTCCACCCTAGTTTTTTATGTAACCAGCTCCAACATTGGTGGGTGTATTTGCAAGTTAATAGTAAGTGATCTGAATTCTCCTTAGCCTCTTCAAAAAGAGGGCATCTACTTGGGCTAGCATACCTCATCCTTCTAAATTTGTCTACAATTAAGATCCTATTTTTTAAAGCTAACCATATAAAGAACCCAGCCTTGGCTATGCATTGTTTGTCCCAATATAATTATGTTGGAATGCTTGTCCTTGATCTAAGCTATTTTTCATTATGTAGCTATAGAAATATTTAGCATTGTAATCTCCATTATTTGAGTCATCCCAAAATAAATGATCCTATCCTGAATGAAAAATTATATTCCTAGATTCTAACATCTTAGTTAATTATTCTCTTTCATCAACTAGAGGGTTCTCATTTTAAAGAGGTTTCCACCTCCATACTTTTGCAATATCCCCATCCTCAATTTCAATATAGCTTCTAAGATTATTTCCCTATCTTGCTTCCAGGAGTGCCTTTGAGTTTTCCAAGTTGGCAACATTTTCAATAGCAGAAAAACCACCCCATGAGTCTGACCAGAACAAGGCCCATTTAACATCCCCAAGATTCTAAGTTAGTTTTTCTGTCATAATACTTATGCAGTCTAGCATGAAGTTTCATATATGTGAGTCCCTTGGGGAGCCATTAGTCCTAAATATGCTTGTAGGATCCATGCTATTTGGGTATTTATGGCTTAGAATGTTTGCCCATTTCAAGTGAGGAAATTTTGACATTCTCCATATTAGCTTAACCCCCAATTCTTTAATTTATTCTCTAATGTTTATTGAGTTCTTCTCTTTTAATTACTAGAAGATCAACACATGAGAGTTTATATATTGGGATTGCAAATTAGACTGATTTATTATGGCATCTTTTCTTGCTGAGGAGAGCCATTTACCCTTCCAAGTTTTTGTTTTATTTTTTATTTTATTCACCATTTTATCCCATAGTTTTGTGAATCGACAACCCTTATCTAAGGGTAATCTGGGGTATTTGCATGGAATCTCACCCTTTTTGAAGTTCAAGATGTTGCAAATTGCAATTTCAGTTTCTATGTCTGTATTAGAAAAGAATATTCCTTATTTCTATGTACTTATTTCTTGTCCTAAGGCTACAATGTAAGTGTCAAGAATCATTTTAAATGATCTTGCTTCATGTCTATCACTTGGCCATACAACATAGTATCATCAAAAAAAAAATTTCATGTGTGGTATAATCCATTTCAGTATTTATTTTCATTCCCTTAAGGCTATTTACTTCTCTTTCTTTAGTTATAGATCTACCTAAATATTATGCCATAATAATAAATAAGAAAGTGGAAATGAGGTCCCCTTGTCTCAAACCATTGGAAATGCACTAAAGAAACCTTTTGGGGTTCCATTAAATAAGGTAGAGATTCAAGGGGATGAAATACATACATAAATGAGACTAATCCATTGTCTGGTGAACACAAAGGCTTCCAAGAATTTGCATAAGAAATGTCAGTCTACCTTATCATAGGCTTTTTTAATATCAAGCTTAATCATCATACTTGGTTCTTTATTTTGTTGGATATAATGAATTTCTTCCTGGGAAATAATAACACCATCATAAATAGACCTCCCAATAACAAATCCTATTTGTTCTACACTGATCAAACATGGGATGAGTCTTTGCAATCTATTAGCCATGGTTTTGGTGAGGAGTTCATAAATTGTATTACATAATGCAATTGGCCTAAAGTCATGAAAGCAATAAGAGATAAGAAATTTTTTTTTTATCTCTTTCACAATATTCTTGGAAATCCTTGCCCCTTCTAGGGCCTCAATTATCTCATCCCCAATAAAATTCTATCACTTCTATAAGAAGACCGGAGGGAACACATCAGGCCCAAGTGCCTTATCAGGATTCATCTCTATTAGAGCTAGTTCAACTTTAGCCTTTATAAAGCTAGCCCCTAAGCACCTATTCTACCCCTTTGTGATCACCTTTGGGATATTTTCTAAGATCTCTTTCCTTGATCCTAAATTAGATCCTTCCTAGTTATTGAATTTTTTTTTGTAATACTTAATAGCTTCAGCTGCAATCTGACTAGGATCCTCTATTATAATGTCATTACTAGTCTTAATTTTAGTTATTTTGTTCACCAATCTTGAGATAATATAACACATGATTAACCTATGATCATCTTTAGTCATCAACATTTTTTCTATCATCCATTTTAATCAAGTAAGGTATAAAATAGGTACTCATTATTGCCCATACATGCAACATATAGGAAAATTAGTATGCTCTCTCTCTCTCTCTCTCTCTCTCTCTCTCTCTCTCTCTCTCTCTCTCTCTCTCTCTCTCTCTCTCCTTTGTTCTTAGTCTTTCAGAACCCGATCGGATTCTGAGGAATTAGAAATGTTGAGCCTTTATGTTCTCATAACCCAATCGGGTTCTGAGGAATTTATCAGAACCCAATCATGTTCTGAGATAGATTGATTTTTTTATAATATTTTCTAGGCTTGGTTACCAAGCCTAGAACAATTTCAAATTTTCAATAACCCGATCGGGTTATATGAAATTTGAAATGTTTTTAAAGATGTGTCCACTTTTTTGACTCACAACTTGGTGCACATACCCTTGTATGTTTCTTAAATTTAGGTGTATGTTAACTTTGGATCTTGGAATCAAGGATGCCTTTCACAAATGCATAGATCTATGAATACTCCTAAATATCTTCAATGTTGTTATGCTTTATGGACACTTTCCTTGAAGAATGAATGGGTGAATGCATGTAAATGGACAAAGGAACTTCTTGCTTGATTAAGATCTCCTCTACTTGGCCATCATGGGAGAGAATATTTCCATAATGGAGAAGATTTCCTTGAAAATGTCTTGAAGTTCTTGAAGAATGCTTGAAAACTTGATCTTAAATTCTTGGATCTGAAATGTAGGAGAGAACTTAAAATATGGCTTGTAGATCTTGATGCTTGATGTCCAAATGAGGATAGATAGGCTAATTTTATACCTCTCGCAATATTTTAGAGCTCAAATCGTGGAGGAAGCCGACATTAAAATTTCTGCTAAATCCACACTAAATGCCCCTAATTCCAATTTGGGACTAGACATTAGGGAAGTGGAGATCTAGAGCATCCCCTTCCTAAGAACGAGATGCCTAATGTGTCATCTTCCCAATAGAATATTCCCAAATTAAAATTGGGAGTTAGAAAGGAGGAAAGGAAGCCATAAATGAAAGAGGTGGGCAATTGGATCAAGCGTAACGAACATGAAATCTTTCAAACGCAAAAATGAGGCCTAATTAAGCATCTAATTATAGGTGATTATAATTTAAGACAAAATAGATATTGGAAAACATGGAATCCTATAATGAAGGGATCACTAACCAATGATCCTAAAGGTTTAAGCTGAAACTAGGGCTATCACAAACTAGGCGAAAGGAGTCAATAATGAATTATAAAAAAAAAGCACATAAATCCAATAGGTTTTAGGAATTAAAGTAGGACATATGATTTAAAACCCTTTTGAGAGCATTGGATATAAACCCTTTAAATTTCATAACACTATCATGTTCTTTGTCACTTTGTGATAAATGGTTTAGACAAGTTCTTTATGTGAGTTCTATTAGTGGAATTTTTAGATGTTCATGTCCTTTTTCAAACTAAGCATTGTCTATGTAATGGGATTCCTAAGGGTGCATATGTGTTATTAGACTATGGTGAAAGGGTCTTCAATATTTTTGTCATTTTGATGTGTTTGCTACCATTAGAGATAGAATTTTGGGATGACAATGAATATGTACAAACTTGCGATAATGGATTAGGCTGGATTTATTGATAGAAAAGGGCCTACATATGACATGTGTACCTTACTTTGTAGGTATGGATAGTTCCAAATGTCTTAGTGATATGTTGTGGCCACTATTTGAACTTTTGTTGAGTATTTGGAAAATATTTTCTCACATTCTAGAGGAGATGGACTTCAATAATGCATATGTTAGGTTGGCCTCTATCATTTAAAATTTAATCTTGGCTTGGTTTTCTCATCCTTCATGATTGGGCATGATAGAAGAGAAGAATATTTTTGTTGAGATGTTTCACACTTGATGGTTGTTATAGATGCTTGGTTAATCTTTGAAGTACATAGAAGTTGGTGTACCATGGTTATATCCTCGATACTTTGTTTTTCTTTTGGTGGTCTCTCTTTTTAGTCTTGGAAATATATGAATAGTAAGAGAATATTAATATTGGGTGTTCCATACACCCAATATTGGGTGTTCCATACACCTTGAAAGTTATAATATTTGGATTATTTAATATTTTATTAAACTATACGTTCTTGTGAATTTGGATACCCTATTTTATGCCTTGACCACTATACCACATGTAATTTCTAGGTCTTATGCCATGTGTAAATATGTTTATGAAATTATAATAGTTTTTCATGAATGATACATGTACTCGCATCTTTGAAAGAGATAGTGGGCTATGGCATATAGGAGTGCAGACGCCTAAAAATGGAAAATCTCTATGGCTCTACTTTTTTCTGTGTCGTATGTCTAGTCTAGGTCAATTATTTGTGCCACTGGACAATTTTGATCATTTTGGGTCATTTTGATTATTTTGGACAATCTTTTATTTTTTTCATCAATGGTGTGCATGTCATCGCATTTTATCTCTTGTCACTTATTTGATTAAATAATTTTTACAATTATTTAATCAAAGTCCTTAGTTTATCCCTAAGGGATTAATCATTTAGTTAATTCCCTTATATACTAGCATATCCACTTTAGGTGATTAATAAATAATATTTATTTGTCTTTGTCATTTTATATCACAATTAAATATGCAATATTTAATTGTCCTTTGGACTTTTGGAAGAAATTGATAAGTAGGTTTTTAATTTTTATTATTTTTGCAAAAGGCCTAAAGCCTATATATACATATATTAATATAAAAAATATTTCCATAAGTGTATCAAAATAAGGCTCTAAAGTAGTGAGATGTAATCAACTCAAACCCATATACAAAAAAGACTCCAACATAGCCATATTTTCTAATCCCAAACCCATACAAACATGGCACAAACAAGGCCAAATTACTAACAAGTAAACCATATGGAGAAACAAAACAAAAAACTAATTGTGTTGACAGCCAAAATACTTCATGAAACCAAAGGAGAACAAAAATTAGAGTGTCGAAACACCTCCATGGGAAGTAAAAGAGTGAGAAAAGGAAGAGAAATTACTCCCAAACATCACCCGTAGGAAAATCTCCCTTAGTTCATCATGACCAGCAAAAGGTGGCATTGGAACATCATGGCGTAGAAGACCCTACAAAAAACAATTTAAGAAAAATGAGCTTTCTTCATTCTTCCATGTTGTCAATTTGTATAAAATTTTCCCCCTTCTCATCATTGCTTGATCATTTGTAGCCTCACCATCATTGTCATGTCTTCAAGAGAGATTCCCAATACGCATTGAAGAACTTTCCGTATCTGGGAGCCTGGTCATCTAGAGAAAGCATATTATGAAGCAGGAAATATGGAGAAGGGAGAATCCACCTGCCAAACTTTAAAGCCTTTTTCATACACTGGTAGATTAACCCAAATCTGTAGCAATAATGAATCTGCACTCTGGTGGTACCCTAAATTTTGATAATTTATAAGTCCCAATCCATTATCAAGCAGCATGTTTCTCCATAAAAAAAAATATCAAAGGAAGGAAGCTTTATGACACAAATAAATAGAACTAACTAATCGAAGCCTTCAGAAAATGCTAGAATTTAGACCCGCTACAAAGATGATTTCGATAGAGGATAAAGATGGCCAAATTTTACAAATCTAAAAAAGACCCAGTTTGGTAAATCAAATTTTCTATCTCCAGCAGAAATATTAGCTTTTCACGAGGTGTTTTGGATTTTTGACCAAAGCCAAATCTGAAAGTTAGGTAGTTATTTTTGGGTTAGTTTATTGTTTTTTCAAAATAATTTGTAATAAGGGTTGTGTCTTTTCACCCTAAAAAGGTCTGAAAGCCACTCAAACACATATATATATATATATATATACATAATGTAAAATGTAAAGAGAGTGAATACAATATAATACAATTTCACATATTTGGATAGTTTTTAATCAACAAGTATAACATGGACCTGGAAGTACTATTTTTTCAAAATAAATAAAGATAAGTCCTTTTTATTTCACATGTGTAATAGTCTCATTATCATTTTACAATTAGTCCCTCGGATAAACCAATAGAACTTCTTTAAAGTGATAGTTTGATGTGCATGCTTACTGATTTGATTCCTAGTCTATATTTTCAATTGGTTTTCTCATTTTGCATGGTTAAATTCTGTTGATTGAGGCCTTAGTCAATTGGTCTATCATCTGAGAAGTATTACCCTTTTGAAATATCTCTAAATTTGTTTTAGGTTGCATGTACATTCCATAACACCTTTGAAGTGATAATTTTTCTTGTAAAATTATCTCTGAGGTTGAACATAAGATTGGAATGATCTTAACTCTATTGCCCATGGTAGAATAAGGCACTGGTCTAATCATTATTTGGATTATAGTTATTCAATTCATTGCTTATAGTTTTGTGATATCTTATCTATCTATTCATTTCAAATTACATACACATTTACTAAACATTCTTTCAATTACTTAAAGTATTTCAATTTACAGTTCATGATATATTGCTTTCTATTAGATTTCTTTAAAGTTCCTTGCCATACTTGAGAGATAAGGTTGAAGTGTTTCTCATCTGCTATAAAAAGCCTTGTGACTTGAAGGATAAGTCAAGGTATAGGCCTACCAGCCTTGGATTTGTAAAACCAAAATTGCAGAAGTTCCAACCTTGCTTTGGTTGTGACTTGTTAGTTGGCCAAATCACTTTGGTTTCCAAGCATTGGATTGGCAAGTCCATAGGTAATCTAATTCAGTGTTTTTGGGTACCAACAGATTGGCGACTCTGCTGGGGAATTGTTCAAAAGAATATTTTTGTATTTTACATAGAAGCTCTAGTGATATATTTAAGACTCTACTGGGAAAAAAGAACTCAGAAGACAGTAAGTATTTTCCTTCTAAAAAGAAGGTGGTGACTCTATTGAACAAAGCATTTCAGTTTGTGACTCTATTGAGGGAGAAGACTCAGAAGGAGATGGTGGATTTTTTTTTCAAATGTATCCATCATTTCAAAGAAAGAATTTTATTCCAGATGGTATCAGGCCATTGGATCTTAGGAGATTTCAATGCATCCCAAAT
>MU228444.1:798885-810023 GCA_018584345.1 Thuja plicata
CAACTTCCATTTTCATGTCATTCATTTTATGCTTTTGTTTCATCATTGAGCTTTTTGCGTACCCCATTTTTGACACAACCAACACTGATATACAAGTAATCATGTTAGTATGAATATCACTTTTCTCGGATATAAGTACATACAATCATCACTAGTGCTTAGGTGACTATGATAATACGAATATGACTTATGTAAAAATATTTGATTTTAGTACAACCACCATGAATAATTAATTTACTCTGATGATATGAATACTAAATTGAGCTTAATTTGATATGGCAATATGACAAAAGCATCAAGATATAGTAGATAATGATGTCCTGAGTATAAATTGCATTAACAAACACATATCAAACAAAAGAAAAAAAATACCATGTGTTTTCTTCAATGTTCTAGTACAAAGACTCATGGAACATTTTTAGAAATATGATAATCAACAATTTATAAAAGATAGGAACCCAAACTAACATAAGTGTTTGATTTGGTCTTAGAATCAGAGCCATTCATGTAGCTTTAATTTTGTCATCATAGACCTTGTCAAAAGCCCATGTCAATCACAAGCAGAAATCAAAGAAAATATCATGCCCCCTGTCCTTATGTTTCTAACACAGTAGAGTATCATTAAAACATTCGAGAGAAGTATAATAATAAAAATTTGATAAAGAACAAACATTCATGCAAACAAAATTATCCCAACTCTTTCAGTGTGTCTCTAGTATGAATACATCATAGAGTTACTTAGGAGTCAAAATTCATGCAAGCATAGGACAAGACCGGTCATTTTTGTGCTTGTGATTCTAATTGATAAATTCAATATGATCATGATGATAATAGGATGAGTATTTAAGAAACACTATTTGTGTTTGTTGATATGAGATGTGACTTGATCAGTGGTATTGAAAAATACCTTTGTTTGGTTGTTTAATTGGGGTGGTGTTGAGAAACAACTTTGATTGATTGGTGTGGTATTGAGAAATACCGTTGGTGAATTGCTTGCCTTGGAATATTGTTTGAAAGGATAAGATTAGATTTCAAACCATGGTAGAGTGATAGGTAAATGATAGAGTCAATCAGCTTGGAATGCATCCTAGCTTGTGTTATCTCAAAGGTCTTGAAGTTCTTGCTGAAGAGTTAGCCAAGCTTAGATAGACAAAGCAGCGAGCTGACAAAATAGCATATGTTTACCAGGTTTTCACCATTCATAGGAATGCTATTTTTGCTACCAAGGTGCATGTTTAATAGGTTTTCACTAACGCACAATTTTTTGGTTCTTTTCTTGTTTTTTTGTGTGTTTTCCAGAATATTTTCCACTATACATAGCTGAGACAATAGCTTAAGCATAGAATCTCTTCAGATGAGTTGTGTTGATTGGATCAGGAAGTGTGTCTCCTTCTGTGGTAGCTAGCTGATAAGCTCCAGATATGAATACTGTGGTGATTATGAAAGGTCCTAACTAGTTAGGTTCAAACTTACCCTTCTTTATTATTTGTTGTTGATTCTTGGTATTTTCATGTAGTACTAAATCACCCACTTGAAACTGACGAGGTTTAACCTTTTTATTATAACCTTTTTCCATTCCCTTTTGATATTCTTGTAAATGTTCAAATGCATCTTGACGTTTCTCAACTAACAATTATAGATGTTGTAGATGTGAGACTCTGTAGTCCTCATCTATGACTATTCCTTTCAAAGATACTCGTAATGATGGAATTTCTACCTCAATTGGAAGAATTGCTTCAGCACCATAAACCAAAGAATAAGGAGTAGCTCCTGTTGGTGTTCTGATACTTGTTCGATAGGCCCACAAAGCTAGGTTAATCTGAACATGCCAATCTTTTCCAGAATCATTGATAGTGTGAATGAGAATCTTGAGAATATTCTTGCTGCTAGCCTCTACCTGTCCATTTCCCTGAGGATAATATTAGAGCAGAAATGCTGAGTAATTTGGAACTTGTTGCAAAGTTGTATCACATCCTTGTTTTTGAACTATTTTCCATTATCTGTCACAATTGATGAAGGAAGATCATATCGGTAAATGCTATAGTTGAGGATAAACAGTGATATTTGTTTTCCTATTGCCATGATTAAGGGTATAGCCTCAACCCACTTGGTAAAATATTTTTTTTCTATGATAATGACCTTGTGACCATTAGAGAATGATGGGTAAATTTGACCAATAAGATCAAAGGCCCACTATTGAAAAGGCTAGTGTGTGATAAAAGGTAACAATTCCCTTGCTGGGGCATGTATAAGATTTCCATAGATTTGACACTTTTTGCAAGTTTTTGAAAATGTGATAGCATCCTTCTCCATTTTAGCCCAATAATACCCAATATGCAAGAGTTTCTTAGCTAAAGTAAGACCATTTGAATGTGATCCACAAATAACTTCATGAACTTCGTGTAAAGCATTGTTAGATTCTTCTAGATCTAAACATCTTAGTAAGGTACCACCAAAACCTCTATGATACAAATCGTCCGCGATGATTATGTGTTTAGATGCTTGGTGAAAAAGGTTATGTTTTTGGTTCTTGGATATACCCTTGAGTAAATTATTGGTTTCAAGATAGGTTTGAATAGATCCATAGCGAGGGGAGTCACAACCTACAAGTTGACAAACTAGCTTTGAGTCAGGACAGTTATAGGAGGGATAAGATAACTCATCCACTAGGAATTCATAATGCATTTGATTATCAGGTAACTCTATGAGAGACATAAGATTAGCCATTGCATCGGCCGCTTGATTATGTAACCTAGAAATCTATTCAAATGTTATGCCGATAAAGTATTTCTTTAGATCATCCACCATCTTCTTATAAGGCACAATCTTATCATCTTTAGTTTGATATTCATTGGTAATTTGATTTATAACCAATTGAGAGTCACCATATACATGAAGTGTTTTTATCTTCCATTCGAGTGCCATCTTCAGTCCATTTAGCAAGGCTTCATATTTTTCAATGTTGTTAGTAAACGGAAACAAAATTTTGTATGCCTTTGGTATAGTGTATCCTTGAGGTGATATGAATATGACACCTACTCCAGAGCCATGTTGTGCAAATGATCCGTAAAAATACATCTTCCAAGTATGCTCTGTAATCAAGAGGATTGATTCATCGGGAAAATCAATAGTCAAAGGTATATCTCCTAATAATGGTGCATCTGCAAGTTGATCAGCAATAACTTGCCCTTTAATAGATTTTCATTCAATGTATTCAATATCAAAATCTCTTAATATCATCATCCACTTAGCCATTATTCCAGTTAAAGTTGCTTTGTTTAAAATATATTTCAGTGGATCAATCTTAACAACCAATTTGATTGAATGCACCATCATGTAGTGTCAAAATTTTTGAGATGCAAATACCACTGCTAACACTACTTTCTCAATTGGTGTGTAATTACGTTCATATTACACCAATATTTTTATGATTTAATAGATTGCACATTCTTTTCTCGTTTCATCTTCTTGTGCCAATAGTGCTCCCAGTGAGGTATTAGTTCCTGAAACATATAGGAGCAAAGGGTTGCCTACGATTGGAGCCATTAGAATAGGCGGGTTCACTAGATACTACTTCGACTGATTAAATGATGTTTCACTTGTCACATCACACTTGTGAGTAATACCTTTGTGCATAAGTTTAGTGAACAGTTGAGCTTTATCAGCTAATTAAGAAATAAACCGTCGAATTGATTATAATTTCCCTTGTAATGATCGCACCTGACTGATGTTTGTAGTTGGAGGCATCTCAATGATAGCTTTGAATTTTTCTAGATCAACTTCAATTCCTTTAGTAGAAACTATGTACCCTAAAACTTTTCCTAAGGTGACCCCAAATGTACACTTTTTTGGGTTCAAGCATAACTTGAATTGCTCCATCCTGTCTAAAATTTTTTCTAAATCCTGTAGATGATCTTCATTATGATGAGATTTCCCTAAAGTGTCATCCACATAATCTTCCATATTTTTGTGCATCATGTCATGAAAGATTATTTTCATTGCTCTTTGATATGTCACTACTGCATTTTTGAGTTCGAAGGGCATGACGTTCCAGCAAAAAGTTCCCCATGGATAAGTAAAAGTTGTCTTATCTTGGTCTTTTGGAGAAATTATTATTTGATTGTACCTAGAGATTCCATCCATAAGGACAACATCTCATATCCATCTGTAAGATCTATGATGACATCAGTACTTGGTAATGGAAAGTCATCTTTTGGACATGCTTTATTGACGTCTTGAAAGTCAGTGCAGATTCTAATGGATTTATCATGTTTTGACACTGGCACAATATTAGATATCCATGCACCATATGCAATAGCTCTTATAAACCCTTCTTTCAACAATTTTTCTAGTTCTGCTTTTACCAAAAGAGCAATATGTGGATGCATCTTTCTTAATTTTTGTTTGAAAGGTTTTATTCTAGGATCTATAGATAAATGGTGCATAATCAATTTACGATCAATTCCTGACATATCAGAATAAGACCATGCAAAATTGATCTTCTTTTCTTTGAAGAATTGTGTAAATGCTTCTTTTTCTTCCATAGATAGAGATTGAGCAATGTATATGATGCGCGGGTTCTCCTCTGTACCAATATTAATTGGTTGAGTTAGTTCAATAAGTACCACCTACCATTCCTGAGAGTAATCAGGAAGGATATCAAGTTTTCCATCCTTTAGTGCCTTAGTGAGGTTTTCACTATCAGGTTCATCTTTTATTCTTTCTTTTTCATGATCTAAGACTGCCACAAAATGGTTTTCACCCTCAGATTTTTTATTGATTTTTTCTTTATTTTTGTGACTGGAAAACTTGATATCCACCCTAGCATTAGAATTTCTAGTGGAAGAAGTTACAGGTTTGACTACATTGAGGTAACAAGTGATCTCATAGTCATTGGAAAATATGAGTATATTCATAGGTTCAGACAGAGTCCAGTCAATTAAGTCAGGATGTACAAGTTGAAGATCATTGTTTAGGTCAGTTTCACTAATGTCAAAATGTAGGATGGAATTATATTCATCGCGTTCAAATGGATCAACAAGATCTATCATAGTATCTTCCAAAAGAATGGTTAGACCGGGAAGATCCTCACTATTCTCACTCGAGTCATCGTTGATATTTTGTGAACCGAATTCAAATGGTCTAATATCTGAGCTTTGTCCCCCTTCATGTATTGTTCTATTAAGATATGCATTTACCAAGATGTGTTGATACTCTATATAATCTACCAATAATCCTGTGTTGGTATCAATAATGTAAGGTGCCATGATGTCTTGTGGATCTATGTCCATGTTAGAAGGACCAGCATCATTAGAAATTTCACCTCTCTCCATCTAGGGTACATATTGATGAATGACATCTATCTCGATATCCACAGTGCTGACATCAGAGAATGAGTCCCATTCATAGTCATTAGAATTTGTTTCCATGGACTGACTGGTATCTAGAACATGAGTAGGTGTGACCCTTTCCCCCCAATTGGGATGATGATTGTTTTGTGTATCAGTCTCCTCATCAGAATGATGCTCTTGAATTGTATTTTGAACACCATTAATGTTTAAATTCTCTAATAAGGGCATGCTTGTATCTTCATCCTCATTAGTTTGAGTTAAAAATGAAGGAACATATCTTTCACCTTGATAATGGGGATTTTAATCATGAATATGTAATAGCCTCTCATATGAATCTTGTGTGAATTCTATTTCTTCTTCTGATTCTTCCATTTCTTCATCAAAGATTGGCCCATCCTGAATGAGAGGTATTTGTGAATCTTTAGAATATCCAATTCTTGTTTTGTCTATGGGATCTCTGAATTGTGTAAATATTGGTTCAATCAACCCCTCTCTATTGTTTCCTAAAGGTCCTTGTCCTTGATATCCCATCTTTTTCATGATACGTAGACCACATCCATATTGTTGAGTGGTAATTTGAATGTGCTTGATATCCTTATGAGCATCCTCTTTTTCTTTGTATAACCAACTTAACACATCAACATCCTCTTTTTCTTTTTCCACTGATTTGCCTTGTACAAAGGTTCCATTGAATTTTGTTTTCACTTTAGGTGTTGCTTCCATTGTAGAAGATGATGGTCTCCCTTGTGATCTTGGAGATAAGGGTAATGTTGCCACAGAGAGTAATTGATCAATCTTGTATTCTCCCATTCCATTATCATGTAATTTTAGTTTCTTTTCAAATTCTTGCATCAACGTGAAGATTGAACTTTCTAGGATTCATTCTTGAGAAGCTTCTCTGTTATATGGAACCATTCGTTCATTTTATTGATGCATATTGTTACAAGATTGAAAGTAGGTTGTGTCAGATGGGATTGTTATCTCTTCTCCATTGTATGGGAACTTCAAACATTGATGAAAAGTAGAGGGGACAACTTGCCTTTCGTGTATCCATGGTCTTCCCAAGAGAATGTTGTAAGATAGTTTAAGATCAAGTACTTGGAACACCACATTTATTTCCATAAGTCCCACTTGGAGACATGACTAGCCCTTTGGATGATCTTTCTTCATAGTCATATGCTTTGATAGTTACTCTTTTTAGGATCAATATTCTCATCTGAAAATCCCAGTTCTTTTATAAGGCCTATAGTGGAAATGTTGAGACCCGCTCCTCCGTCTATCAAGACTCGTCTTACTTGATGTCTATGAATGAGTACTTCTATGTGTAGTGGCATGTTATGGGGGTGACTTAAGGCATTGTCATCCTCTTCAAAAAAGGGGTAAATAATGAGTAGTCAAGTGTCCCACCATAGTTTGAAATTTATCTATGTCCAAATTGTCCAGAACATTTGTTTCAACCAAGGCTTTTCCCAAAATCTCTTTATGTGATAGAGAGATTTTAAGAAATTCAAGAATTGAGATTTGTGTAGGAGTTATTTGTAACTAATCAACCAAGTTATAATTAGATGAGAAAGATAATGGATTTTTCTTGGTTATTGTAGGTTTTGATGATATAGGAAGTTTTGAAGAATCTCCTTTTAGGACTACCTTGGCTTGTCCTTGTGTTACTACATTAGAAGCTTCACCCTTTTGCTTGTCTTTGATAATGATCACATTGACACTTTGATCAGATTCATCTAGCATGTTGATAGTTTTGTTATGAGAATATGTGTAGTTCACCTGATTAAATTTTGCATTGGATGATTCTCCTTTCTCATAATTAGGTAAAGGTGATTGAAAAGCCATATGATCTTCATTTGTCTTATGTCCATCCACTATAATGACCTCATTATCAATCAATTCTTGTAACAAATTTTTTAGTTTCATGCACTCATTTGTTCTATGCCCTTTGTTTCTATGGTACTCACAATAGTGTGCATCATTCCACCATTTAGGCTTAACTGGTGGTTCATATGATCTTGATTCTGGTAATGTGATCACCTTGTGAGTGACAATTTTTCATAATGCAAATTCCAAAGACTCCCTAAGAGGTGTAAATGTCTGTTTAGGAGCATATGTAAAAGGTAGTTTTTGCTGATTGTTATTTTGATTAACCCCCACATTAGATGCAATAGTGGGATTCTTAGGAGGAGTAGTAGTAGATAAATTGAATGCTAGTTGTTGTGATTTTACGTTGCGTGCATCTACTACTCCATCATTGACAACATTATGATTTTTGTTCCAAAACTTTGATTTATCTTGGTTGCCATTGTGATTTGGATTGAAAGATCCCTTAGTCTCCTTGTAGGTTTTAATTTCACCTTTCCTTATCAAGGTATCTTCGATTTTTATTCCCATCTCAATCATTTTTTCAAATGTTGAAATTAATTATAGTTGGATATAATGATTTAATTCCGTGACCAAGTTGTTTACAAAAATATCCATCTTTTCTGTTTCTCGAATTAATCAAGGATATCGTGCAGAAAGTCTTCTCCACCTTTGTAGAAAAGATATAAAAGGTTCACCAACTCGCTGTTTGGCATTCCATAAGTCAATCATAGTAATGGGATGTTGAATGTTGTATGAATAGTGTTGCATAAACCTTTCTACAATTTATTCAAAGGTTTTTATCCCATGTGGTAATTTAGCAAACCATTCTGCTGCTTGTCCACTCAAACTGTGAGGGAACAATCTCATAAGATATGTTTGTTCATGAATGAATTCCATGCTTAAGGTATAGAAATCCCATACGTGATCTTGAGGGTCCATGCATCCTATGTATTTGTCATATTTAGGTATGTCCACATTTGGTGGAAATGCTGGCATGTGTAAGCTTTGACCAAATGGCATAGGAAAAAATGTACTCATAGAGTATTTCTTTGGTATGATTTCTTTTTCTTTCTTCATGTCAAGAAGTTGATTTTGTAAAGCTTCCAATTGTTTCACAAGGAGAGTCATAGGATTTTCTTCTTCTTTTGTTTTGAGTTGTTCCATATCATAATCTTGAGGTAGTTTTATCCCTGTTGAAGCTAGATGCATGAAGTATTTTTCTTTATCCGCCATTAGGATTTTGTCCATGATATTTTGGAATCTTGCATCTTGTTGGACTTTTTGGATATACTCCTCAGTTAGGTCTTCATCATTGTTGGTTTGAGCAGCCCATTCATTTTCAATTCCAGCCATGTTATTGTTGTTGGTGTTGTTGATGTTGTTAGTAGTTTCTGAACCACTTGCTTTAGGAGCTGAAAAAGGATTGTACTTTTTTTCTTGTTGTGATTCAATGTGTACTCTAGGATATTTTGAAGTATCTATGTGTTGAACCCGTCCACTTCTTGTCCACGCCATGTAGGATTAAATGGTACTTGATTAGAAAAGAACATCAACCTATCACCTATAGTTTCAATGTTTGATAGACTACCTTTACAATTGGTCAAAGTTGGTGAAAATTTGTTGATGTAATTGATAATGTTTGAGATCTTGATGAAGGTTAGATTGAACTTGATAGTGATCTCTAAACACAAAGAGGGTTAATATGACCAATTAAAAAGTAGTTTGAGTTGATTGAAACTAATAGCAAATACTTTGATTTTCTAGGCACCAAGATTTGATTTTAGCACTTTGGATATTTAGGACTAGAAATAGATGACTTTAGAACTTCCACTTTTGAAATGAGTTTTGAGATGAATAGCACAAAATGACCTTTGTTTTTGACAATCAAGACAACAAGAACTTGAGAACAATGCTTTTGGACCAATGTTTTTGAGTAAACAAGACAACAAGGACTTAAGGACAATGCTTTTGGACCAATGTTTTTGAGCAAAGTTTGGAGTAATTTCTTGAGAACTTTTGTGCAAAGGAACCAACCACCGATTTGAATATAGTCACCCATTTTTGGAATGCTTCCAAGGTGTTTTGAATTATGTAGATTTTAGTGACACACACACACACAAAGCAATTTGTTTTTGTCATGGTTTTGATAAGGATTGTTTATTTTTGAAAGTTTTGTGATTATAAGGGTACAAACACGCACTATGCCTACAAAATTGGCATAGAATGAAAATCACTTGCTCATAGACTTAGGTACACACCCATTTTCTCATCAGAATATGGCTATCACCAAGCACGCACTGGCTCCAGTCATGATAACATATTATACAGTTCCAAATGCAAATGGGGGCATGATATGATGAGTATCTTGGGACAATTAATTTTTGCCTTGCACAAGGATTATCACCTTTCGGGGGTGATCTGGGTAGCTTCTAATCATAAAGTATTTAGTAAGGTTCTTAGTTCGGTTGTATCCTCTACGTCCGCGCAAGAGAAATTGAGGCATATAGCCCCGTAGAGTGTCTTGACAAAAGGGGTCACGAAAACATGATTGAGACTGTTAGGTCACCCTTAAGTTAGACATGAGCTGAGTATAAGCTCAAATGACATCCGACTCCCCAGGCTTTAACCCGAAAGAGTAAATTTGTTTAATGTGAGTTAGAGTGGTGTGTCTCACACCTTGTTCTCACGTGGGTCGTCCTGGGAGATTTTTTCCTCACCATCGGGCCCAACTAAAGGATAAAGAAAGTAAAGAAGATTAGCGTTGAAAAGAGGTTTAGATTTCTGATTTTCCCAAAGGGAAAAGAGCATACTCTCCTACTCAGTAATGTTTTCTCCTATCAAGCACTTCAAACAAAGTTCATTTCCTCAAATCAAGAATTAATCTTCTATTTCATGTTTGAGTTTCTGATTTTCCCAAAGGGAAAAGAGCATAATCCTCTATTGAAACCAAAAATTAACCCTAAATTTGAGTTTAAGATGCCTAATTTAATTGATAAAACACATTGCATATGAAAGAAAATTGTTCATTTCCTCCAATTTTAGTACAAAGCATAATTTGGGGTTTGAGTTTTTGATTTTCCCAAAGGGAAAAGAGCATAATCTTCTATCCAAATTAGGAAATGCACAAAAATTGTTTTAAGTGTCAAAGTGTTTGAATTTTCACAATTTGGCCACCTACAAAAAACTTGTTAGTAGTTTATCTCCTTGGAAATCTTTGGCAAACGTCCTGCAAAACATGTTAGGCTGCTATAAAGATGATCAAAATCATGAAAACAACCAAGTTAGCATGTTAGAAATCCAATTTATCAATGAAACTATTCTGTATTTCTGCTCTCTGGATTACACATGATAAAATAGTGACCGAAAATGATAAATCCCATAAATGATAATACTTTAACCTCAGATGCTAAACTTAACCAAAAATGATAAAGCTTTTACTCCTAATGATAAAGCATTCCATAAATGATAAAGGAATTACCAAAGATGCATTAAAGCCAAATTTTTACCTTCCAAAGATGATGTCATTGTACCAGCTGACGATATTAGCATGAAAGGAGGTGATAAAAGAATCCCCACAGATGATAGAACATTCCTAGAAATACTAGAAGAACAACCCCAAACAATAAACTGCCTGCAAAAAGTCAAACTGTTAAGAACAGAGAGCAGACTTTCATAAAAATGAATAATCTACCCCATGGTGGGCACCAAAGTGTGATGTGTTATTATCTATCCTGCAAGTATACTGCACACAAACACTCAATAACTCATTATATCCAAGGTTAGTAAGATCGATTCAATGAAAAACATAGAAAACCTTGAGAAATTGAATTATTGCTTCCTAGTCATGAAGATTCTACTCTAAATTGTGAATTGCTCTCAGATTAAGCATGTTAGATCATAGAATGACAATCATGAAAT
>MU228444.1:842793-854484 GCA_018584345.1 Thuja plicata
TATATATATATATGAGACATGAAATTATAGAGACAATGTCTCTTTGAGGATACATGACTCTATAATGTCATGTCCCTTATTATATTTATCAGTTATAATTACCGTAAGTTAATAGCAATTTAACCTGACAACTCACGTTTAAGAAACTGATAACATTAATCGGTATTGTCCATATTACTATTACTTACTACGTATGAGCACAGTCTATTATGTGTGCAGCACATAATACTCTTATGTGTGCAACATTAAGACCGATTAAATCTTTATTAAACTATGATATTAATAACTGATACAAATCGGTGTTTGTAATATATATTAAGTGGTTTCATTAAACTGATATCGATCGGTATAAGATTAATATTGTTTATTTTATCAACTATAATATATTATACATTGTATATATATATTGATATATATAATAATATCATTTATTATTATATATATTTATATGCATATATAATGTAGAATAATATTATCTCATATTGTTTTATCTAAACAACAATATTATTAGTTCAATGATGTTTATTTAGTTAAATATGTATAATAATATATATAGTATTAATGTCCATTATTATCATATATATATATTAATATATTATTTATTTATTTCCTCATAACATTAAAGTTATTTTATCTGATCGAAGCTATAAACATCAACAACAACCCATGTTGCCTCTAACTCTGACTTAGACTTCCACTTTATGAGGTTTTCCATGTACACCTTGTGTCTAGTGGTCTTCTTGGCCCTTGAATCCAATACCTTATCTTCTTATGTCTGCATATTGGGAGGTAAAACATCAGGCTCTACATCTTTTCCAACCTCCTCTCTATTCACATTTATCTCAGTTAAGGGTCCTTTAAACTTTATCAAGTCTGCTACATTGAAAATAGGCGAGATGTCCAATTCAGTAGGTAGATCCACTTTATAGGCATTAGACCCATACTTGGATAAGATTTTATAGGGTCCCACTCTCTTCATTTGGAGCTACATCGACACTCCCTTTTGCAACCTAGGTTTATTCAAATATACCATGACATAATCCCCTACCTCAAATTGAACATCCTTTCTCTTCTCATCCACTTTAGCCTTCAACTTTTTGGTAGACTCTAGTATGGTCTACTTCACCTACTCTTGAGTCTTCTTCATTGTTTGAGTGAAGTCTTCAACATGACCACTCATGTACTCCATGGCTCCGAGGTCTCTAAGCTCGCATACACCCCTTGGGTGCATTCCATAAACAACTTCAAATGGGCTCCTACCTATTGTTATGTTCACACTATCATTGTATGCATATTCTGCTTGGGAAATGACTACATCCCATGTCTATCCATATTCCTTAGTTAGGAACCTTAAAAATTTATCAAGAACTTTTTTAACCACCTCAGTTTGGCCATCACTCTGAGGGTGGTAAGCTGAACCAAATGATAGGTTAGTACCCAATCTACTCCATAGTGTTTTCCATAAATGGCTCATGAACTTAACATCCATATCTGATACAATGCTTAGGAGTAGTCCATGGATTCTTACAATCTCCTTAAAAAAATTGTGCAATATTACTAGCATCATGAGTAGTTCTACAAGGGATAAGATGACCCATTTTCCTAAATTTCTCTACCACAACATAGAAACTGTCATGTCTGTATTTTGTCTTAGGTATCCCTACAATGAAATCCATGCTAACACACTCCCATGGACTATTAGGGATTGGAAAAGGTTGATACAAACCTACATTTCTAGCTCCTCATTTTTCTTTCATGCACACTACACATTGTTCAACATATTTTGTCACATCTCTTACCAACTTTGGCCAATGGTAAAACCTTTGTACTAACTCTATGGTTTTGTTCACACCAAAATTCCCACTCAAACTAACATTATGTTTCTCTTTAATGAGATTCTCTCTCATTGAACCCTTAGGAACACATAATTAGTTCCCCCTAAACAACAACGCACTTTGTAAGGTAAAATCAGGAAACTTACTGTGAAAGTGATTCTGAAAATCTGAACATACCTTGCAGGCTTCACCAAATTCTATTAGTAATAATTGAAGGGGGGGGGGGGGTGAATCAGTGGCCTCAAAAATATTCTAATAATCAACCCTTAAAACTTAGTACCACAAAATTATAGCTCTAGTTATCTTCAATCCTATAAGATGAATGCCTCCAAATACTTATATCAATTTACTACTCCTCGGAATGCTTTGTAAAACCTTCTACTATAGATTTACCGATTAGCAGTCTGTCAATTTACCGAAAGACAGTAAATTATCTAGAGTATACAAATCAATCCAATTAAGTTAAGTGTAATGAAAAACACTAAAGTAATGACTCATAAACACATTGACACATGGATTTTTAACGTGGAAAACTTGTTAAGGGGAAACCACTTGGGACCAGTAACCCAAAATTTTCACTCTTCTGAAGTGAGCTCGGTGAAGAGCCAACCCTTTTAAAGGTTACAAACACACTATGAGGTGTGACCTTGTTACAAGATTTAAAATTTTAGTCTGTCACTTGATATCAGGCTTCTCTATGCTACCATCCTTGATCAAACACTCACTTGGACTATCAATAGGTATCTGGAATCTCATGCTATCTTCATGATCAAACTTTTTGATACTCTATTGGATGTATCACAATATAGAAAGGATCTTTAAATCCCACTTGGTTAAGAGACTTTTTGAATCAATGGTTGAATTGAAATAGTATGATCTGTTCACATATATAACTATACTTGCAGATTTTTAGATCTATTTTAATCTCATAAACTATTATGATCAATATAACTCTATTTATACCTTTGCTCCACTTTGATTTTGCTCGGTGATGTTGTGCTATGTTTCTCAGTGTCTAAAAAATTATTTAGCTCTTTCCTTAGCTTTTTTATCAGTATTGTATGAATTTTCTCTTCATCAGTTTCTTCTTTAGTATCCTTTTTTCTTTTTCTTCACCCTCTCCCATTTGTAATGAATTGAGTTGTCTCTTAAATAGACATGATATTATTGTTGTTAGGTTCTTGATTTTCTTGATCTTTGCATGATCCACAATTCTCACCAATTAGATTTAAAGAAAAACTCATGTTTTATCTTGCTGAGATCTTTTTGCCAACTGGACAAATCAGCTCTAAATCAATCACTTATCTCTGGCTTATCTTGTCGATGAAAACACTGATAACTACTAGTTAACTCTATATTTATCTCTTCCAGCTAGATATTTTTTCATTTGTGAACTTAATTTAATTTTGGTTTAACTCCTTAATGGCATCGATCAACACTCTAGTTGTCCTCAGGCTTCTCCATGGGTTTACACTATGTTTCTGGCAGTCAGGTTTTCTTGTGATTCTTCTTGTCAGTAATGCTCATCAGTTTTCTTGCTCGGGCATCACTGTGACTTGGCTGTCAGTGATCTCTATCCATTGGGTTCCACTAACCATCAGTGTTTGTATTCATAATGTAAATTCTTGTCTTTTATGCATTACAGATAGCATAATCTTTATCTCTCTGATCCTCTAAAGTCTTTGACACTTTGATTATAACCGATTAGATTATATCAAGTTGACATCAATGACAATACAATCCATTAACTGATTTAATGTCTTGAATTATCTTTCTACATTTTGGTTATCAACTTAACATCTTCAAACATTCAATCAGTTACATTTCATTAATCTCTCCCTTTGGCATTGATGGAAACATACTACATTATCATACTATACTATCACTAATACAATATGAAATATACATCTTAATCATGCTTTTCTAATGTAATTATTACAAATGTCTGGCTCTTGGTAAACTCAAAAATAGCTTAGATTTGTTTCATGCCAAGTGGTTATCTACAATCTTTAATCCCTTCACTGGATAGATGTATCATCTGATATCTCTGGTCTGATATGTGCTCTTCCTTGACTGTTTCTCTTCTTGATAATCTCTTTTTCCTTTGACATCATTCTTTCTCTTTTTCTGAACTCTCTCCCTTTGTTACTTCACTCCCTTAGATGGATATTTCATGTGTAATGAATTTCCCTCCCTTAGAATATTGATTAACTCTTCATTTCTGATTCTCAGGAACTTCTCTTCATGGATAATGATATAATCTCTCCTTTTATCATATCTCTCCTTTATGTGATATGGAGATCATCTCTCCCTTTGTATGATAAATCAAATCTCTCCCTGATGATAATTCTCCCTTTTGTATGATAATGAGATTTTTCTCTCCCTTTGACAGTAATGCGAAACAAAAATACTTTTCCTTATTTTATCATCTATATCATCTTCCATCTCTTTTCATAATATACTCCTTGAATTTCCCTATCCATCAGCAATACAATGTCTGATTTTTTGGTGTAGATATGTACCTTGCAATGAATAGACTTATATGTTGATGTTCATTTCAGTGTTTGCATCAACATGACTGATCTTCAGATTTGGTATAGGTTGATGCAACCTCCTAGTCAGATTAATGACTGATAGACAAGGGTTGAACCCCTAGTCTCTGTCTTAGATACTCAAAATTATTCTTCGATAATGGCTTGGTGAACATGTCAGCTAATTGTTCCTTTGATTGAACATATTCTAGTGTCACTTCTTTTGATTGAACTTGTTCTCTCAGATAGTGATACTTGATAAAAATATGTTTAGTCTTAGCATGCATGACTAGATTCTTAGAAATGTTTATTGAACTGGTATTATCACGATACATAATTACTGGTTCAAGGATCTTCATATGCATACCTTCCAGTAATTGTTTGATCCATGCAATATAGGAGCAATTTGCAGCAGCAGCTACAAACTCTGCTTCTGTAGTAGATTGAGAGATGCATCCTTTCTTCTTGCTTATCCATGTGACTACTCTATCACCCATGAAGAGTGCTCCTCCAGTTGTTCTCTTTTGGTCATCAATATTTCTAGCCCAATCAACATCTGTATAGACTTGTAGCTCAAATTTTCCTTCTCTTTTGTACCATAAGCCATAGTCCTCAGTGTTCTTCAGATATCTCAAATTTCTTTTGACAACAGTCCTATGTGATAATTTGGGATTAGCAGAGAATATAGCAACTATCTCCACTGCATGTGCTATATCTGGTCTGGTGTGAACAACATACATCAGTTTTCCAATCAAACAACAACCTCATCAAGACTGTTTGTGAACCAATGGAACTAAGATTATTGTTTACATGGTAGCATAGAGATGCCCGATATCAAGTGATAGACTAAAATTTTAAATCCTCTAACAAGGTCACACCTAACATTGTGTTTGTAACCTTTAACAGGGTTGGTTCTTCACTGAGCTCACTTCAGAAGAGCACAAATTTTTGGTTGCCAGTCCAAAGTGCTTTTTCCCCTTAACAGGGTTTCCACATTAAAAATCCATGTGTCAATGTGTTTATGAGTCATTACTTTAGTGTTTTTCATTACACTTAACTTAATAGGATTGATTGGTATACTCTAGATAATTTACTATCTTTCGGTAAATTAACAGACTACTAATCAGTAAATCTATAGTAGAAGGTTTTACAAAGAATTCCGAGGAGTAGTAGATTGACATAAGTATTTGGAGGCATTCATCTTATAGGACTGAAGATAACTGGAGGTATAATTTTGTTGTACTAATTTTTAAGGGTTTATTATTGGAATATTTTTGAGGCCACTGATTCACCCCCCCCCCCTTCTTAGTTATTACTAACAATTGGTATCAAATCTTGTGTGCTTAGAAAAGGAGTTTAACAGCTCAAGCAAAAGATCACAATATGAATAGACGAGATGTGCCCAAGTTGAATAAAGACAACTTTGCATCATGGAAAAGAAGAATAATAATCCACCTATCAGGTATTGGAAATGATATTGTTCAATACTTTGATACTAAATATGTGCTGCCTATAGGACCTCATACTCTTGAGCAATTAAGTGTCAAGCATGAGCATAACTACATGATGATAGAACGTTCATCATCTCTCTCCAATGCTGAGTTTGACGATGTCAAAACCTATACCTCTGCAAAGAAAATGTGGGATAATTTGAAGCTTGTACATAGAGGAGATGCCAGTGTGCTCAGAGAAAAGGCAGAAATCCTAAGAGGGAGGTTTGATGGCCTAAAGATGAAAGAAGGAGAAAACATTACTTAGTATAGCTCTAGACTCAAAGAGGTAGTAAATTCTATACGAGGATTTTGAGGTTTACTTGAAGAGGAGACATTGGTAAGAAAAATATTATGAACCTTATTGCCTATTTATGTTATTAGAGTTTCTGCTATTCAAGAAATGAGAGCAGTTGCAAACAATACAATTACTCTAGATAGTCTAATTGGTAGACTAATTTCATTTGAGATGAATAAATTTCACAATAGTGTCTTACCTTCCATAGAAGCTGCATTCAAATCTTCTCTAAAGATAAGTAACTCAAGTCATAGACATGTTGTTAGAAATGATAGTGATAGTGACAATGAGGATCAAAGACTTGATTAAATTGAGGCACTTATGGCTAGAAGATTGTAGAGAGGCAAAGGCAGATACAAAGGTAAATTACCACTTGTATCTTTGAACTGTGAAGAGGTTGGACACTTTGCTGCAAGATGTCCGAAATAGAAAAAAGATGACAGAGGAAATGATAGATCTTATGAGAAGAAGTTTGATAAAGGTGAAAATAGAGAATACTAGAGAAACTGACAATCTGACAAGAGAGATAACTGAGACTACAAGGACAAAGGGAAGAAAGCTTGTTACCTAGCTAAGAGCAAAGCTAATGACACTGGCACCGAATCAGAAGAAGACATCAAGATGGTATTTGTAGCCATGAAGGATGATTCAGATGAAGATGAAGAAAGGTATGTAGAAACTACATTCATATCTAAAGGTAGTAAAAATAATGTCTAGATCATAGATAGTGGCTACACTCACCATATGACCAGTGATAAACAAAAGTTTGAGACTTTTGAATACTATAATGGTGGTTCAGTGAGAATGGGAAATGATACACCTTGTCCAGTTGAAGGTAAAGGAATCATAATGTTGAATAACCTGATTAAATGTGAAAATGCTTACTGGGTTAAAGGACTAAATTACAATATGTTAAGTGTTTCTTAGTTGAACAATTCAAGTCACAGAGTAGCATTTGAAAATAAAAAGGCAAAGGTCTTCAATGAATTAGGAAGGTTGGTTGGTACCGGTGAGTAGACAAAAGGTAACCTTTTCTATCTTGATGACACTAATACCACTTGTTTGATGGCTAGAAATGAAGACTTATGGTTGTGGCACAAAATATTGTGTCATGTGAACTTTGACAACATGATAAATATAAGAAACAAAAGGAATGTCAAAGGTTTACCGATGATGACTAAGCCTGATCATATCATGTGCAAAAATTGTCAAAAATGTAAGATGACAAAGTCTAGTTTCAAGAGCAAAACCCATACATCTACTGCAATTATAGAATTAGTCCATACAGATCTATGTGGATTGATGAGGACAAAGAGATACTATGGAGATAGGTATTTTATTCTCTTTGTTGATGATTTCTTTAGAATGATGATATTTATATTTTTAAAAAATAAATAATAAGCATTTAAGATGTTTAAATGGTACAAAGAAATGGTAGAAAAACAAAGTGAAAAGAAATTGAAATTCTTAAGGCTAGATAGAGGAGGGGAATTTACTTCAGAAGAGTTCACTAACTACTACAATGAGAATGGAATTAAGAGACAGGTTTCTGCACCAAGGACACCACAACAAAATGGAATTGTTGAGAGGAGAAACAGATCAATTTTTGAATGTGCAAGAACATTGATGATTGATAAAAGCATCACTCAAACATTTTGGAGGGAATCTGTCAGTACTACTATCTACGCACTAAAAAGAGTACAATTGAAGAATGACACAAAGAAGTCACCATATGAGCTTTGGTATGATTATACACCCAATGTTATATATTGAAGGATGATAGAAATGGAAAACTTGACTGCAAAAGTGAAGAAGGTATCGTCCTAGGGCATTCAACCAAAAGAAAGGCTTACAAATGTCTTAACAAGTCATCTAACAAAATCATTGAAAGTGTAAATGTGAAAATAGATGAATTTGTAGAAAAGAATGACAAGGAAAGAAAAAAGGAACCAGAGGACTACAACAAGTTTGTTTATGCAGAACCTGACACTCTACCCAAGCAATAGTGTGTTTCTCCCAAGCATCAAAACATTGCACCCGAGCATCAGGTTGCAATTACTGACGATCAGGATAATACTCAATATGATGTTCTGAACAATGGAGATGAAAATGAAGGTGAAGAATATAATCAGAATGATGAACATAGAGCTGAACTGAAACTTGCCAAGTATGTCAGAAGACATCATCCACAAAATCAAATCATAGGATACAAGATGGCTGGAACAAGAACAAGAAGTAAGCCACTTAACGCCAGATGTTTACTTTGTGATTTTGAGCCTAGATATGTTTACAATGCACTTAAGAATGAAGAATGGCTCAATGCTATGAATGAGGAGATAGAACAAATTGAGAAAGAAAAATACATGGACACTAGTACTGAGACAAGATGAAAAAAATTTCATCTGAGACTAGATGAAAAAAATGTCATGGGTACCAAATGGATATTCAGAAACAAGCTGAATGAGAATGGAGAAGTCACTAGAAATAAAGAAAGATTAGTATGCATGGGATATGCACAAGAAGAAGGTATTGATTATGGTGAAACCTTTGCACCCATTGCTAGACTAGAAGGAGTTAGAATCTTACTTTCTTATACTGCATTCAAAGGATTCAAGGTATATCAAATGGATGTCAAATCTGCATTCCTAAATGGAATATTGGAAGAAGAGGTATACATTGAACAACTAGAAGCGTTTATTAATCCAGACAAGAAAAACATGGTATGTATACTACACAAAGCCTTGTATGGATTGAAACAAACACTGAGAGCCTGGTATGAAAGACTTCACTCATATCTCATTAGCATAAAATTTGTTAGATCAAGTGAAAATAGCAATCTGTACTGAAAATAAGATACCGATGGTAATATTTTGATTGCTGAAATTTTTATTAATGATATATTTTTTGGAGGAAATGAATTGTTATGAAAATCCTTTGCTGATGAAATCAAAAAGGAATTTGAAATATTTATGTTTGGAGAGATCAAATTCTTTCTTGGTCTACAGATTCTTCAACAAGATGCGGGCATTTACATCACTCAGTCCAAATACATCAAGGAAGTGCTAAAGATATTCAAGATGGGGGATTCCAAACTAGTTGGAACACCTATGGCTACTGGATGCAAGCTGACAAAAGAGGACAAGACAAATGAGGTAAATCATACCTTATATAGATCAATGATTGGCAAACTGATGTATGTTGTTCACACCAGACTAGATATAGCACATGCAGTGGGGATAGTTGCAAGATTATCTGCTAATCCCAAAGAATCACCTATGACTGCTGTCAAAAGAATTTTGAGATATCTGAAGAACACCAAAGACTATGGCTTATGGTACAAAAGAGAATGAAAAATTGAGCTACAAGTCTATACAGATGCTAATTGGGCTGGAAACATTGATGACCAAAAGAGCACAACTGGAGGAGAATTCTTCATGGGTGACAGACTTGTAACATGGATAAGAAAGAAGAAAGGATGCATCTCTCAGTCTACTGCAGAAGTAGAATATTTGGTTAATGCTGCAAATTTATCTAATATTGCATGCATCAAAAAATTACTGGAAGTTATGCATATGAAGATCCTTTAACCAATAATTATCTATTGTGATAAAACCAGTGCAATAAAAATTTCTAAGAATCTAGTCATGCATGCTAAGACTACGCATATTGCTATCAAGTATCACTATTTGAGAGAACAAGTGCAAGAAAAATAGGTGACACTAGAATATGTTCAATCAAAGGAACAGATAGCTGATATATTCACCAAGCCATTACCGAAGGATACATTTGAGTATCTGAGACAAAGACTAGGGGTTCAATCCTTGTCTATCGGTCAGTAATCTGACTAGGAGGTTGCAACAACCTATACCAAATCTGAAGATCATTCATGTTGATGCAAACATTGAAATGAATAGCAACAAATACATTTGTACATTGCAAGGTACATATCTACACCAAAAATTGGACATTATATTACTGATGGATACGGAAATTCAAGGAGTATATTATGCAAGGAGATGGAAGATGATATAGATCATAAAATTAGGAGAAGTATTTTTTTTTGGCATTGTTGTCAAAGGGAGAGAAATATCTCATTATCATACAAAAGGGAGAATTATTGTCATGCCCAAAAGTAGAGCAAAAACACACGAACAAAAATTTTAAAAAAAAGCACTTAAACAGGAGACCAACACAATCACCAGGGTAACATGTGCACGTAAAACGGTGCAAAGGGGTAAACAAAACCAGAAAGGTCACAAGGAGAGGAATATCTTTTAGAGCTATCCTAAAGGATGCCTAAAGCTCCAAACAGGATCTGCATGCAAACTGAGGTAGTTGACCAAAAGTCAACTATACTGAAGGTAAGCACTAGGGTTCGCTAGACCATAAGGAAGACTCGAACACGCAAATCGAGATAGTTTGACTAAAAGTCAACTAGGGTTGACCAAAAGTCAACCATTCCTTAAAATATGTGAAGGGTCACTAGGGCCTACTAAGTACTATGGAAGTCATAGGCACACAAATCGAGGCATATTGACCAAAAAGTCAACCCACATTGACCAAAAAGTCAACTATCTCCAAAAGGCATGAAACTGAAATCTAAGGGTCCAGAGGTTGCGAGGATCAACTGGTTCAAATCTGGGAACATACAGACAAGGTTTGACCATGGTTGACTAAAAGTCAACCATGCACGAATCTGGTCAAAGGCTACCAATCTAAACCCTAATCAAAGCGACAATAAGGGGTTGGTTTGACCCTCTTGCTGATAAAACGTTAAATGATTCTATAAAGATAATCGAATAGTTTTAACTAAACAATTAACATTTGAAATTTAAAAGTACGTATTAGCTCATATTAACCCCATTTGAAATTAATCTCAAAAAAAATTAAAATTTTTCAAACATATGATTAAATCAATTTCAATAAGTAATTTTCTCAGATCTAATCTTAAAACTATAAGTTAAAATGAAATATAAAAGAATGCATAAATATGAGAACTAAAATCCAATCTAAATAATTAAAAAACTTCTATGAGTCTAAAATTTATTTTTTTATACATAAAACACACACACACACACACACACACACACACACACACACACATATATATATATAACTTTAAATAAATATTTAAAACATCTAATCTAAAACTATCCTATTTAAATAAAAAAAAAAAATTAAAACTATTATACCCATTCATTAATACTACTACCTAAAAATTAAAATATAATAATATATATAATTCAAATCATATATACAAACATAAACAAATCTAATAAAAAAATCCCGATCTAAAATTGCCATGCTAAAAAAATATCAAAACAAACTAAATAAAAAAAAGGGGTTTTAACCCTAAGCATCCTTATGGCCGGCACACTACACAGGCGGCGGCGGATTAAAAAAAATAGGGGGCGGCGCATTTTATAACATTTTCATTTTCTTATGAAGGGAGAAGGGGGGAGTGCCGGCCAGCGGCGGCTCCGCCTCACTGTGTTTACAGTGGGCGGTCCGCACGCTGCACGACCCCATCAGCACAA
>MU228444.1:862310-874350 GCA_018584345.1 Thuja plicata
CTTACTAAAAATAGCAAGTTTCCATAAATAGCAGCTCTGCACAAGGTAGCCCTTATTGAAAAGAAAACAGAAATATTTTTGGGTGATGCAAGATTTCCCTTACACCCAGGATGCTCCTGCATCAACAAGCCATGTCAATAATTAAATTACAACAATTGCCAAACTTGGCACATTAAGTTAAAACAATATACATGACTTAATCACATAAATATTTACTAACTTAATAACACACATGCAAACCACATTTATGAAATAAACACAAAACAACAAGGTCCTTATCTCTTTATATAGATAGGACCTTGGAAAGCACGGGTATTTACATAGGTTCCAGCACTGGGTCCCCAATTTAGATCCATGGTCAACTTTTCCTGCACACTCAATGCACACATCAATAGATCCAAAACCACATGGTATGAAACATAACATAATGTCAATAATATATGTAAGCATATAAACCACATTGCATTAGAAATGAAATATCCTAGCATTGGTTTTCTAAACCATTCTCATCATATTACATTTAACATTTAGATCCATATAATACATCAACATAAGCTGAAACTAAATCAAAACATAAAGCATCTCAAAAGTACCCTGATTGCAATATCAGGTGCTGAATATATAACACAGGATTCCACTGATCCTCAAATGTATAAAAAGTCTCTGATAGTCAAAGTATGTCAAAGCATAATCTACTGAAAGCATGAGAACAAAATAGTAAAACTATAACAGTCTAATGTAGGTCTCACAATTATCATCAGGGAGAGATTTGATTTATAATACAAAGGGAGAGATGATCTCCATATCACATAAAGGAGAGATATGATAAAAGGAGAGATTATATCATTATCCATGAAGAGAAGTTCCCGAGAATCAGAAATGAAGAGTTAATAAATATTCTAAGGGAGAGAAATTGATTACATATGAAATATCCATCTAAGGGAGAGAAGTAACAAAGGGAGAGAGTTCAGACAAAGACAAAGAATGTTGTCAAAGGAAAAAGAGATTATCAAGAAGAGAAATAGTCAAGGCATAGAACATATCAGACCAGAGATATTAGATGATACATCTATCTAGTGAAGGGATTAAACATTGAAGAAAACCACTCTGCATGAAACAAATCTAAGCTATTTTTGAGCTTACCGAGCGCCAGACATTTATAATAGTTACATTAGAAAAGCTTGATGAAACTGTATATTTCATATTGTATTAGTGATACTATAGTATGATAATGTAATATGTCGCCATCAATGCCAAAGGGAGAGATTGATGACATGTAACTGATGGAATTTTTGAATATGTTAAGTTGATAAACAAAATGCAGAAGGATAATGCAAGACATTAAATTAGTTAATTGATTCTATTGTCATTGATGTCAACTTGATATAATCTAATCGGTTATAATCAAAGTGTCAAAGACTTTAGAGGATCAGAGAGATAAAAATTATGCTTTTTGTAATGCATAAAAGGAAAGCATTTACATTGTGACTACAAACATTGACAGTCAATGGATCCTCATAGATAGAGATCACCAATAGCCAAGTCACAGTGATGCTCAAGCAAGAAAACCGATGAGTAGAATCACAAGCAAACCCGATGGCTAGAAACATAGTGTAAACTGATGGAGAAGCCCAAGGAGAACTGGAGTATTGATCAATTCCATCAAGGAGTTAGACCAAAATTAACTTGAGTTCACAAACGACAAAATATCTAGCTGGCAGAGCTAAATATAGAGTTAATTGGTAGTTATCATTGTTTTCATCAACAAAATAAGCCAGATATAAGTGATTGATTTAAATCTAATTTGTCCAGTTGGCAAGAAGATCTTAGTGAGATAAAACAAGAGTTTTTCTTTAAATCTAATTTGTCAGAATTGTGGATCACACCAAGATCAAGAAGATCAAGAACCTAACAATGGTGATATCATGTCTATTTAAGAGACAAATCAATTCATTATGAATTGGTGAGGGTAGAGGAATGAACAAGAGGATGCTAAAGACAAACTGATGAAGAGAAACTTTATATCGTGCTGATCAACAAGCTAAGGAAAGAGCTAAATAATTTTGTATACACCGAGCAACAAAGCACAACATCACCGAGTAGAATCAAGGTGGAGCAAAGGTATAAACAGAGTTATATTGATTAGAATAATTTGTGAGATTACAATAGATCTAAAAATCTGCAAGTATAGCTGTATATGTGAACAGATCATACTATTTCAGTTTAACCATTGATTCATAAAGTCTCTTAACCAAGCGAGATTTAAAGATCCTTTCTATATTGAGATACATCCAATGGAGTATCAAAAATTTTGATCATGAAGATAGAATGAGATGCCAGATGCCTATTGACAGGCCAAGTGAGTGTTTGATCAAGGATCGTAGCATAGAGATGCTTGATATCGAGTGACAGACTAGACTTTTAAATCCTCTAACAAGGTCACACCTAATAGTGTGTTTTTAACCTTTAACAGGGTTGGCTCTTCTTCGAGCTCACTTCAGAAGAGTGAAAATTTTGGGTTATCGGTCTTAAGTGGCTTTTTCCCTTAACAGGGTTTCCATGTTAAAAATCCATGTGTGAATTTTTTTATGAGTCATTACTTTAGTATTTTTCATTACACTTAACTTAATAGGATTGATCGGTATACTCTAGATAATTTACTCTCTTTTGGTAAATTAACAGACTGCTAATCGGTAAATCTACAGTAGAAGGTTTTACAAAGAATTCCGAGGAGTAGTAGATTGATATAAGTATTTGGAGGCATTCTTCTTATAGGACTGGAGATAACTAGAGCTATAATTTTGTGGTACTAAGTTTTAAGGGTTGATTATTGGAATATTTTTGAGGCCACATATTCACCCCCCTAAACAACATTCTTAGTTCTCCCTAAACAACAACCCACTTTGTAAGGTAAAATTAGAAAACTTACTGTGAAAGTGATTCTGAAAAATCAGAACATACCGTGCAGGCTTCATCAAAGTCTTCATCATCCCTATAGAGGTCCTTGAAACTCTCTATACTGATGCTTTTCATCTGAAATTCTTGAATGGTTAGCATCATCCTACTTAGTGCATCTGCAACCTTGTTCAAGTGTCCTTTGTTGTTCTTTATTGTGAATGTGATTGCTTGAAGTTATTCTATCCACTTTAGGTGTCTATTAGTTATATTTTCTTATGTATTTATATAGCTAAGGGCCTGGCTTTCTGTAAACACTACAAATTCTTTGGGTAGCAAGTAATGTCTCCACTTCCTAAGAGACTGAACTAAGGCATACAATTTTAAATCATAAGAAGAATATTTATTCTTGGCTTCATTTAACTTCTCATTGAAGAAGGATACTGGTCTACCTTCCTAACTTAACACACCCCCTATTGCCATTCCACTTGCATCACACTCCCAAGCAAATAAGTTATCAAAACTAGGAAATCTAAGGATATTTTGTGTTGCTACTTTCTCCTTCAACTTTTCAAATGCTTTCCCTACTTCAGAGGTCCGCCTAAGCTTAGTCTTTAGTCCACACTTGATCATTTCTAGCATTGGTGCACAAATTCCACTGAAATCTCTTATAAAATTTCTACAAAACTGAGCTAACACATGAAATCTCCTTACCTCTATCAATGTGGTTGGTGTAGGCCAATTTAGAATAGCTTCCACCTTGCTTGGGTCCATCTTCAATGAACCTTGGGATACAACAAACCCCACATACACAAGTTCTTGTTTGAAGAACTCACACCTCTACTCATGCAACCTTTTGAGTACCATCTCCACATCCTTCAAATGCTCCTTTATTGTCTTGTTGAAGATGAGTATATCATCTAGATACACTACCAAAAATATCCCACTGATATCCATAAGCACTTCATTCATGAACCTTATGAATGTGCTAGGGGACTTTGAAAGGCCAAATGGCATAACTCTCCACTCATTAAACTCATCAGTAGTGTTAAAAGTTGTCTTCCATTCATCCCCATCTTTGATTCTAAAATGGTGGTACCCACTTTTGAGGTCCAATTTAGTGAAGTACTTGGTGCAGGAGCACCTAGGCTTTCCTCTAAGACCTTGATGTTTTGGCTTGTAACTAAAATTAGCCAAGTCAGTATGTGTGTTTATTTTAGACCTTAGGAGGTCATGCAAAGTGTGTTACTAGGTGGATAGATAATTAATGTCTAATCCAACCTAGTATAGTTAGGTTACTTTATTGCTTAGGTTTGGTCTAAATGGGAAATATGGTCTAAATGTGTCCTATACCCTAGTATAGCAGGAAAGATGATTTTCTAGGATTTTAGGAGGTTGGTTCATTGATTTATATGGGTTAGAGGCCCTAAAATATTGGATGGAAGCACAAATGCAAAGATGCTAAAAGTTGCTCAAAAGTTGTCATGACAACATTTGCAACTTTTTGCAAATGTTGTATGCAAATTGACAACTTTGGATTCCCCTCATTGTAGGAGTGGGAATTTAATGGAAAATCCTAGAAACATGGTAGAATAATCTTAAGGATGTATGTGACTCATTTCCTGAGGTAGAGGTGACACTAAGAAAGTTTTTGAATAGCAAGAAGCTCTAAAATTTTGTTGTTAGCAATATTCGAGCATTTTGAATTATAGAGAATTTGGATGGATTTAACTGATCAATGTAATGATAGATTTTTGTTGAGTGGGTAGATACAAGACTTTTTCATTCATTAGGAAAGAAATTTAGAGTTATTTTAGTAGCAGTAATAAATTGATTAGGATTTAGGAGGTCTATTGGTTCAGTTTAGGATAGTTTGTGTTTCCATGGATTCCCCATGAAATCTAACAGTGGGAATATCCTAAGGGTAGACGAATGTTTTAGGGGAGCCTATGTATAGTATATATATGCAAGTAGAGGTCCTAAAAATTTAATCTACTATTTTTAAAGCCATGCCCTAAGTGAGCTAGGACAGTCTGGTTAGTGGTATGACAGGGGAAAACAAGAGTGCATAGACAAGGGTGTGCATGGGAGTACTGAACCAAGTGTGGGCTCAGTGTCATTAGAGTCTCATAGAACCATAGTGTCAATTTCAGAACCCACCCAATCCACTTGGATTTATTTTTCATAGAAATTAGAGAAGTGCTTGTGAGGAGCCAAAATAGGCCTAATAGCCCTACATTTTAGGACAAATGTGTACAGACAGGTTGGGAACTCAAGACCTTAGAAATATTTTAGGTTTCCCAAAAGGGTATCTAGATCCTAGATTTTTTTGGGGGGTTGTGTGGAATTTTTTAGAGAAAATCTTGAAAAACCCTCTAGATAGGGCTAAATGGTGTTTTAGGCCTAATAGGACAATTTGGGTGCAATTTTGAAACTTGACCAAGTAGGGATTGAAGACCTATGGGGTTTGGATTGTATGGATTTAGAATTATCATACAAAGAGTGTACAAGGCCCTTTTAACATGTATGGAGTTGGTTTGAAGAGTGTAGCATTGGAATTCTTCAAGGCCAAGAAGAAGCATTGAGACAAAACTAGTGATGGATGTCCTTCAAGGTGAAACACAATAGTTGTAACTCTTAGGGAAGAGTTAGGTGTATTCATAGGCTCAGTGTCTATAGACTTGTGAGGTCCTAGAGTGGATCTAGGATCCTAAAGTGGATTAGGACAAGCAAGGTCCTGTCTAGCCTATTATGAAGCACACCTTGAGGTTACTTCTATCAGAGTGGTATTAGTGCAGGAGCACCTAGAGAGGCTAGATGATACAATGTAAACTAGGGTTTCTTCTATTTTCTTGGCTTGTAGTGGTTCTATCCAGACCACTAGGTGAATAAAGGTACTAAGAGTCCTAGTTTTTAGAGTGCTAGGTAGGATGATGTCTTGTTGGGTCCTTAGAGATCTTTGTGTCCATTTAGGTCCAATAGGGTGTTTTTGGTATTTGATTTCCAAATGATTCAAACAAAGGGGTAGAGGTCCTTATTTTTTTATTTCACCCTAATTAGTGGTTTGGACAAGTTTGGACAAGGTTAGACCAAGTTTGGATAGTATATCCAAAAAGTTGCAAAAGTTGTCAATGTTGTCATTGACAACATTTATGACAAGAATGAAACTTTCAGGAATTTAGTTCCCTAACTATCTGAAATTGGTTTTCTAGTGCCTTGGTCAACTATATAATACCATCCTCAAGTTTTTTTGCAGGGTTGGCATTTTGAAGTCACATTGTGTACGGACTACGAATTTGATATACAGTTACAGTTTTTTGGTGTTTTGGAAGATCAGACTATTTAATGGATTGAAATAACTTATATGAGAATTGATTTGAGTAATGTAGGTTGATATAAGATTTATTTTCGTATTATTTATTTTGATTCAATAGTTTTTGTTTCTTGTTTAAATTCTTTTGTTTTCTAGACTATCACTGTCTTGAATTGAGCATTGTGAACTAATGGAGTCATAGATCCATTTTCCACTGTGGCACTGGTATGGGCTCTTGTATTATGGAAATTTACTCCATTTACATTTTGTAAAGTGAAGGACGGGCCTAGGAAGTTATGGCAGCCATTTTTAAGGTGATACGCTAGGCGAGCAAGAGTGGCATGGCTAGGGATCACCAGTGATTGCAGAGCTTGTTAGAAGGATTGAAAGCATTCATAGCTTCAATAAATGAATTTGGGAAGGTAGGAGAGTAAGTGAAGGAACCCTAAATTAGAGGATAAGTTTGGGTAGGCTAATTTTCTAGCCAAGAAGATCCATTTCTTGTGTAGGTAGTGGCAAAGGCCTAAAACCCTGAATTTTAGGCATGAATGTAGGAGGTACTATACGGACACCTTTGAGAGTGAAGACTTAGAAAATCCTTAGGTTATTGATAAAGGGTATCAGGATATGGAGTTTAATTTCATACTTGTTTGAAGGTTTTAAGAGTTATTGCATGAAAAGAGCCTAATTAGGCCTAAAGCTAGTAGCCCTGTTTTGGGTGAAATTGACTTGGAACTTGGAACTCGTTTAGGGTTTCACTTCCAAAGAAAGTTGTGGACATTTAAATTGGTTCACTTAACAATATTGGATACTAATTTTCCATATGGGAATGTTTTGGATCTATTTGGATCAAATTTTTCAGATGGAGCAAGAAAGACCAATTTGGGTCTAGGAGAGAGCATGAAGAGTTTGGATTCTACTTTGTTGGTGTTCACTAGTTGAAAGTGTTAGGTTCTTGTGAGAATTTTCTAAGGAGAATAGGATTATTAAAATAACCCTAGTAGGCCAAGAGACTGGCCTAGGAGACCCTAGAGGAAGCTAGAGAGAAGCAAGACTACTGCTACATCAGAGTGGTATCAAAGCAAGTTGAGAAACTTGGGAAGATTGGTATATGTCAGAAGTGGAATCTAGTGGTTCTACAAAGATGGTGAAAAATGTAGAACTGGCCAAGGAAATGGAAGAGAAAAAGGAGAAAAATAGACTCCTTGAAGGTACCTTGGAAGCAATGAGGTTGAAGATGGAAGAGCTAGAATATGCTACTAAAAAGGACTTTGGAGCTGAAACCAGTGGTAGGGGTAAGCAAAAGATTGAGGAGGAAGACTTCATCCCTGAACTAGACCTAGTTTTGAATGAGGAACCTTTCTTGAAAGCCATAAAATCATTAATTGGCAAGGCTTTGGAAGGGATACCCTTTTTTGGAGGAAAGATGGAGATTGAGATAGTCATGGACTCGATTGAAGCAATGGAGAATAACTTCGAGTGTGAGGGTATATATGAAGCCCAAAAGATTAAAGTGGCCAAGCCTAGGCTAAAAGGGTCAGCTTTGACTTGGTGGAAATACCTTTAGGATGAGAGGGTAAGTATGGGAAAGAACCCAATAGAAAATTTGAATGCCATGGTAACCAAGTTGAAGGACAATTATCTTCTGGAGGATTATGAGGTCCAACTTCATAGGAAGAGACAAAACTTGAAACATAAAGACCTAGATGTGGCCTCATATACTAAGGAATTCTAGATATTGTGTCTAAGGTCTAAATTGCATGAATAAGAGTCAATCAAAGTGGCTAGATACTTGGGTGGATTGAAGTTGAACATCCAAGAGGAGATTAGCCTATGGACACCTACTACAATTCAAAAGTGTCATCAATCGGCTATAAGAGTGGAAGAAAAGAATAAGAAGAAAGGGGATTCTAGATTCAAGAATAACAATAACAATAGGGGCATAGGGAGAGACCAAAGGGGTCAAAGAGGAGGCTACCAAGGTAGGCGTAGTGAAAAAAGGTCAGAAAGAGAGAATAAGTTGATAGAGAAACAAATTGAAAGCAGTTCAAAAGGAGGTTGTAGCAGAGGTAGAGGTAATCATGGTGGTCCTAACAAAGGAAGAGGAGGTAGGATTAGTTCTTACTTTGCAACCATGAAGTTTTATTATTTTGGACAATTAGGTTATCCAACCTATATATGTCTAGACAAACCTTCTACAGAAAATAGTGACAAGAGGATAGCATATACCCATGAGGATACTTCAAGTGTCAAAGCTCCTGAAATAGACCATCTATATTCAAAGATGGGTGAGAATTTAATATTTAGTAGAGTGTTGATAAGGCAGCCAATCAAGGATGAGACCAAGCATGAGAGAGATTTGTTTAGAATAAGATGCAAGATTTTAGGCAAACTCTGCAAAGCGATAGTGGACTCTGGTTCAATGGATAATATCATTTCAGAGGAGGCAGTGGTGAAACTTAAGCTAGCCAAGATACCCCATGTGAATCCCTATAAGGTGACATAGCTCAACAAATGCAAAAGTGTGTTGGTTAATGATAAAACATGGGTAGAGTTCTCAATAGTAGGGTACAAGGATAGATTGCTTTGTGACATCCTACCAATGGATGCCTTCCATTTACTACTTGGGAGGACTTGGCAATTTGATAAAGGGGCAGTATATGATGGGAAGGATAATTCCATCACCTTTAGGAAAGGAGGGAAGACTTTCAAAATTTAGTCTTTATTAGAGGATGAAGAGCCACAAGCTAAAACTCCTAATGTTATGCTATGCGGTGGTAAGGAGTTTGTAAAGGACATCAAGAATGATGAGGGGGAAGGTTATGCCATTGTGTTAAGACCTAAGGAGGAATAAAAATTAGTGAAGGATCCATTACCAATAGAGGTGAAAGAATTACTTGAGAAGTACAAGGACATTGTAAGTGTTGGTACTCCTACAACCCTACCACCTAAGAGGGTTATAAGTCACCAGATGGAATTTGTGCCAAGGGAATCTTTGCCCAATAAAGCAGCATATAAGCTTACTCCTGATGATAACTTGGAGGTAGCTAGATAAGTAAAAGAACTCTTAGATCAAGGCTTGATCAAGAAGAATATTATCCCTTGTGTAGTCTCGGTTGTTTTGGCATCCAAGAAGAGAGGGAAATGGAGGCTTTTCATAGATTAAAGGGCAATAAATAGAATCACAATAAGGTATACGTTCCCTATACCAAGGATAGAGGATCTTATGGATTTCCTACGAGGGGAAATGTAATTTACAAAGTTGGATTTGAAGAGTGGTTATCACCAAATCAGGGTGAAGGAGGGTGATGAATGGAAAATGGCATTCAAGACCACTGATGGATTATATGAATGGCTTGTTATGCCATTTGGCCTCTCTAATGCTCTGAGCACATTCATGAGGCTCATGAATGGGGTGCTCAAGTACTTCACAGGGAAGTTTTTGGTGGTATATCTTGATGATATACTAATATTTAGCAAGAAAAGATTGGAGCATATCAGACATGTAGAGGCGGTATTGAAAAGGTTGCATGAGGAGAAATTGGCTATTAACCTTGAGAAGTGTGAGTTCTTCAAACAAGAACTAGTCTACTTGGGCTTTGTAGTGTCCAAGGGGTCTTTGAAGATGGACAAAGACAAATTTGTTGCTATCCTAAACTAGCCTCCACCTACCACAGCCACTGAGGTAAGGAGTTTTCATGGCCTTTCCCAATTTTATAGGAAGTTTATTAGGAATTTCAGTGGAATATGTGCACCATTGATGGATACCATAAAGGGTGGGGTCAAAACTAAGTTTAGATAGATAGTAGAAGCAGGGAAAGACTTTGAGTTGTTGAAGAAACAAGTGGCTACCCAACCGGTCCTACAATTGGCAAGCTTTGATAAGCCATTTACCATAGATTTTGATGCTAGTGGAATGGTATTAGGAGGTGTATTGATTCAAGAGGGTAGACCAATTGCCTTCTTTAGTGAGAAACTAAATGAGGCTAAGCAGAAATACTCTTCTTATGATTTGGAACTATATTCTCTAGTTCAATCTTTCAATAATTGGAGGCATTATCTATTGCCTAAGAAATTTTTGGTATTTACTGACAATCAGGCTCTTAGTTACATTAACACACAAGATAAATTAAGAAATAGGCATTTTAAGTGGATAGAGTACTTGCAGGCATTCAATTTTACTATAAAGCACAAGAAGGGTCAACTTAAGAAGGTGGCAAATGCCTTAAGCAGGAGATTGTTGACAATGCAAGAAGTCCACTTGAATAGCATTGGGATTGATAGTTTAAGAGATCTCAACAAATCAGATGAGGATTTTGGTGAGGCCTATAAGGTATGTGTTGATTTTCAAAATCATTTTCATAGCAAGTTCTCTAATTTTAATTTACAAAATGGGTTGGTGTTCAAGGGAAATTAGTTGTGTGTACCTAAAGGGTCAATGAGGATGAACCTCATACAAGAGAAACATAATGGTTCTCTAAGTGGGAATTTTGGTAAGGAAAAAACCTTGGAACTAGTCCAAAGGTTCTACCATTGGCTAAAGTTGGTGAAATATATCACTAAGTATGTGGAGAAGTGTGTTTTTTGCATGAAGGAAAAAGGAGGAATGAGTAATGCAGGATTGTATCAGCCTCTACCAGTCCCTAATAGGCCATGGGAGTGTGTGAGTATGGATTTTATTGTGGGCTTACCCAAAACTAAGTAGGGGTATGATAGCATTTATGTAGTTGTTGATAGATTTAGTAAGATGGGTAATTTCATTCCATGTAAAACTACTAGTGATGCTAGCCACATTTCTTATTTTTTTTTTAAGGAGATTGTGAGGATTCATGGTCTTCCTTTGAGTATAGTCTCTGATAGGGATGTGAAATTTATGAGCCATTTTTGGCAGACATTGTGGAAAAGATTGGGCACTAACCTATATTTTGGTTAAGCTTACCACCCTCAGATTGATGGCCAAACTGAGGTGGTAAATAGGTTGTTGGGTAACCTTTTGAGGTGCCTAACTAAGGAGTATGGGTAGACTTGGGATGTGGTCATTCCCCAAGTAGAATATGCTTACAATGACAGTAAGAATAAGATGACAGGAAAAAGCCCATTTTAAATTGTTTATGGGATGCACCCTGGTGGTACGTTAAATTTTGATAATTTAGAAGTCCCAATACATTATCAAGAAGCATGTTTCTCCATACTAAAAAAGATCAAAGGAAGGAAGCTTTATGACACAAATAAATATAACTAACTAATCGAAGCCTTCATAAAATGCTGGAATTTAGACCTGCTACAAAGATGAATTCGACAGAGGATAAAGATGGTTGAATTTTAAAAATCTAAAAATGACCCAGTTCAGGAAATCAAATTTCCTATCTCTAGAAGAAATATTAGCTTTTCAAGAGGTGTTTTGGATTTTTGACCAAAGCTAAATCTGAAAGTTAGGTAGTTATTTGTTAGTTAGTTTATTTTTTTTCAAAATAATTTGTAATAAGAGTTGTGTCTTTTCACCCTAAAGAGGTGTGAAAGCCACTCAAACACATAGATAAACATAATGTAAAATTCAAAGAAAAGGGAATACAATATAATACAATTTCACATATTTGGATAGTTTTGGATCAACAACTATAACATGGACCTGGATGTACTATTTTTTCAAAATCAATAAAGATAAGTCTTTTTCTTTCACATGTGTAATAGTTTCATTATCATTCTACAATTAGTCCCTCAGATAAACCAATAGAACTTCTTCAAAGTGATAGTTTGATGTGCATGCTTCCTAATTTGATTCATATTCTATATTTTCAATTGGTTTTCTCATTTTGCATGGTTAAATTCTGT
>MU228444.1:874400-890742 GCA_018584345.1 Thuja plicata
TGATTGAGGCCTTAGTCAATTGGTCTGTCATCTGAGAAGTATTACCCTTTTGAAATATCTCTGAATTTGTTTTAGGTTGCATGTACATTCCATAACACCTTTGAAGTGATAAGTTTTCTTGTAAAACAGTCTCTGAGGTTCAACATAAGATTGGAATGATAGTGACTCTATTTCCCATGGTTGATTAAGGCACTGGTCTTTCTTGCTTATTTGGATTATATTTATTTAGTTATGAATTGTTTATATTTTTGAGATATCTTATCTATCTATTCATTTCAAATTACATACACATTTACTAAACAATCTTTCAATTACTTGAAGTATTTCAATTTATAGTTCATGATATATTTCTTTCAGTTAGATTTCTTTCAAGTGCCTTGCCATACTTGAGAAAAAAGGTTGAAGTGTTACTTATCTACTATAAAAAGCCCTGTAACTTGAAGGATAGGTCAAGGTATAGGCCTACTAGCCTTGGTTTTGCAGAGCCAAAATTGTAGAAGTTCCAACCTTGCCTTGGTTGTGACTTGTTAAATGGCCAAATCACTTGGGTTTCCAAACATTAGATTGGCAAGTCCATAGGAAATCCAATCTATTGATTTGATCACCAACACACCCAAGGGGTGTTTGTGAGCTTAGGGATCTTGGTGGAATGGAGTACAGAAGTGGCCATGTAGAGGACTTCACCCATACCATGAAAGATATTCAAGACCAAGTCAAGAAGCAGATCCAAGACAGTCAGCATAAGTTGAAAGCCAAAGTTGATGAGAATAGGAAGGATGTTCAGTTTGAAGTGGGTGACTATGTCATGGTTCACTTGAACAAATCAAGGCTACAAAATTGTGTCCCTACCAAGCTTCAGATGAAAAGGGTGCGACCTTGCAAAATCTTGGCCAAATATGGGGCTAATGCCTATAAAGTGGACTTACCATCAGACTTGAGCATATCAACGGTGTTTAATGTTCAAGACTTAATCTAGTTCAGAGGACAGGTGGATGAGACCACTCGAAATAGTCAAGGGGTAAGTGATGATGTGGAGGTTGTTGTCTTACCTCCAAAGTTTCAAATGGTAGCTGAAAAAGTTTTGGACTCTCACGTTAAGAAGACTAGAAGGCATAAAGTCTACATCAAACATTTTATTTAGTGGAAGGATAGACCAGAGTTAGAGGCCTCATGGATAGCAGAGGAATACTTCAATAAGGTGGGCATCTCAGAGGATCTCTTGTCTAGAGGAGTGACATAGATTTTCCTTTTGGGTGAGTATGGTGCAAGAGCACCTAGGTAGGCTAGATGATACAATGTAACCTAGGGCTTCTTCTATGTTTTTGTATTGTAGTGGTTCTATCTAGACCACTAGGTGAATAAAGGAACTAAGAGTCCTAGTTTTTAGAGTGCTAAGTAGGAGGATGTCTTGTTAAGTCCTTAGAGACCTTTGTGTCCATTTATGTCCAATAGGGTGTTTTTGGTATTTGATTTCCAAATGAGTCAAACAAAGGGCTAGAGGTCATATTTTTTTTTATTTCACCCTAATTAGTGGTTTGGACAATTTTGGACAAGGTTAGACCAAGTTTGGATAGTATATCCAAAAAGTTGCCATAGTTGTCAATGTTGTCATTGACAACATTGACAACATTTATGATAAGAATGAAACTTCGAGGAATTTAGTTCCCTAACTGTCTAAAATTGGTTTTCTAGTGCCTTGGTAAACTATATAAGACCATCCTTGAGTTTTTTTGCAGCGTTGGCATTTTGAAGTCACATTGTGTATAGACTGTGAATTTGATATATAGTTATAATTTTTGGTGTTTAAGAAGATCAAACTATTTAATGGATTGAAATAACTTTTGTGAGAATTGATTTGAGTAATTTAGGTTGATATAATATTTCTTGTGGTATTATTTTGTTGGATTAAATAGTTTTAGTTTCTTTTTTAAATTCTTTTGTTTTCTGGATGATCGCTGTACTGAATTGAGCATTGTGAACTAATGGAGTCATAGATCCATTTTCCACCATGGAACTGGAATGGGCTTTTGGATTATGGAATGTGAATCCATGTAAATTTTGTATAGTGAAGGAGGGGCCCAGGAATTTATGGTAGCCATTTTTAAGGTGATTCCTTAAGCAAGCCAGAGTGGTGTGGCTAGGGATCACCAGTGATTGCAGAGCTTGTTAGAAGGATTGAAAGAATTCATAGCTTCAATCAGTGAATGTGGGAAGGTAGGAGAGTTAGTGAAGGAAAAATAAATCAGAGAATAAGATTGGGTAAGCTAATTTTTGAGCCAAGAAGATCAATTTCTTGTGTAGACAATGGCAAAGGCCTAAAACCCTGAATTTTAGGCATGAATGTAGGAGGTACTGTACGGACACCTATGAGAGCCAAGACCTAGAAAATCATTTGGCTCTTGATAAAGGGTATCATGCTATGGAGTTTATTTTCATACTTTTTTGAAGGTTTTAAGAGTTATTGCATGAAAAGATCCTAATTAGGCCTAAAGCTAGTAGCCCTATTTTTGGTGAAATTGACTTGGAACTTGGAATTCATTTAGGGTTTCACTTCCAAAGAAAGTTGTGGACATTGAAATTGGTTCACTTAACAATATTGAAGACTAAATTTACATATAGGAATGTTTGGGATCCATTTGCATCAAATTGTGTAGATGGAGGAAGAAAGACCAATTTGGTTCTAGGAGAGAGCATGAAGAGTTTGGTTTCTACTTTGTTGGTGTTCACTAGTTGAAAGTGTTAGGTTCTTGTGAGAAGTTCCTAAGGAGAATAGGGTTATTGAAAGAACCCTAGTAGGTCAAGATATTTTCCTAGGAGACCATAGAGTAATCTAGGGAGAAGCAAGACTAGTGCTACATTAGGTATCAGAGCCTCTTTTGATCAGGCTTGTGGTTAATGTTACAACATGAGGAATCCATTAGAAATTCAACAGTGGTGACTAATGCTAAATTAGAAAATAAGCTAGATGAACAAGAGGAGGAGAAAATATTACTAGATGAAGTTGATGTGAAAGTAGATGAAGTAAAGGATAGAATGGAAGGGAAAGGAAAAGAGATTTCCATTGAAGATGAAGTCCCTAAAGTTGACATTGTCCTAAATGAAGAACTATTCTTGAAAGCCCTAAAGGCTATGAGTGGAAAAGAATTGGAAGGAGTTCCTATTTTCAGTGGAAAAAAGGAACCTAAGGTATTCCTTGATTGGATAGAGGTAATAGAGAACCATTTTGAGTGTGATGGAATCATAGAGGCTCAAAAGGTGAACATAGCTAAAGAAAGACTGAGAGGGTCTGCTCTCACTTGGTGGAAATTCATCCAAGATGAGAGAGAGAAGGAAGGGAAAAGTCGCATTGCTTCATGGAAGGCTATGGTAGCAAGAGTAAGATATTCTTACATCCCTAAGGATTACGAAATCTAGTTGCACAAGAGAAGACAAGGTCTAAGCCAAAAGGACCTAGATGTCAACTCATACACTAAAGAGTTTTTGAGACTTTGTATTAGGTCAAGAGTAGCAGAGGATGAGAAAGTGAAGGTAGCAAGGTACCTTAATGGACTTAAATGGACCATTCAAGATGAGATGAGTCTTTTGAATCCAAACAGAGTTTAGAAATGCCACCAAATTTCTATCAAGGTGGAAGACAAGTTGAAGAAGAAAAAAGACTCCAATACTTCAAGAGGAAGGGGTAGAGGAAGATACACTAGAGGGAAAAGAAGTGGTTATGGAGGAAGAAGCACTGAATCTAAATGACAATCAGAGACTAAGCTCACTGAATAACATGATGGAAACTTTAATAGAGGGAGTTCAAGTAGAGGAAGGAACTCTAACAATAGAGGAAGAGGTAGTAGTCAAGAAAGACGCAATTGTTTTTCCAATATGAAGTGCTATCACTATTATCAGTTAGAACATTCGGCATATAGGTGTCTAGAGAAGGGCATTACCTCTTAAGGAGGTGACAAAAGAGTGAGATACATTCATGAAGAGACAAGTGGAAACAAGAACCCTGAAGTACCATTATAATTAGAGGAGGGAGAGAACCTCATGATGAGAATAACTCTAATCAAAGAGCCAGTGAAGGAAGAACTCAGTCAAAGGAGATCATTGTTCAGAGTAAAGTGTAAGATGATGGGAAAAGTGTGTAGAGTCATCATAGAATTAGGGTCTACTAAAAACATAGTGTCAGAGGAGGTAGTCAGAAAGCTGAAAATGACAAGGATACCCTACACCAATCCCTATAAGGTCACATGGCTAAACAAAGGGCAACATGTCCTAGTTAATGAGAAAGTTTGGGCACAATTATCAGTTGGGAGATACAAGGATAAAGTTTTATGTGATCTCTTACCTATGGACACATGTCACTTTCTCCTAGGTAGACCATGGAAATTTTATAGGAGGGTCATGCATGATGGAATGAAAAATTCATACTCTTTAAAGAAAGACAATGTGACATACAAAATCCAGTCATTGTTGGAGGATGCAGGATTGGAGTCTACTAGTCCCAATGTTCTCATGGTGGGTGAAAAAGAGTTCTTAGAGACCTTAGATGAAGGAGAGGGAGTTGGATTTTACTTGGTGTTAAAGCCAAAGGAATTTGTAGACAAAATAGGGAATAGGATAGAGCTACCAAAAGAAGTTCAAGAGATGTTAGGAAAGTATGAAGGAATAGTGAGTGATGGAAAACCATCAACCTTACCCCCTAAGAGGTTTGCAAGTCATCAGATAGACCTCATACTAGGATTTACCCTACCCAATAAGGCATCCTATAAAATGACTCCCCAACCGAATGAAGAGATTGCTAGACAAATCCAAGAGATCTTAGAACAAGGCCTTATAAAAAAGAGAATTAGCCCTTGTGTCATTCCCACAATCCTAGCCCCTAAAAAAGGATCAATAAATAGGATCACCATTAGGTATAGGTTCCCTATCCCTAGGATAAAAGACCTAATGGACTATCTAGGAGGAGCAAGGTACTTTACAAAGATAGACCTAAAGAGTGGCTACCATCAAATTAGAGTAAATGAAGGGGATGAGTGGAAAACAACCTTCAAGATTATATAAAGACTGTATGAGTGGCTTGTCATTCCATTTGGGTTGTCAAATGCCCCATCAACATTCATGAGGTTGATGAAGGAAGTACTTAAGGAGTACAATGGAAATTTTATAGTGGTCTACTTAGATGATATACTCATCTATAGTAAGAAAAAAGAAGAGCACCAGAAACACCTTGAACTATTTTTTAAGAAGCTACGTGAGGAGAGGTTTATAATCAACTTAGAAAAGTGTGAGTTCATCAAGACATAGTTGGTGTACCTTGGTTTTGTACTATCTTAGGGAAACCTCAAGATGGATCCTAGGAAAGAGGAGGCCATCATCAGCTGGCCTACTCCAAGAACAAGCACTGAGATAAGAATCTTTCATGGCCTAGAACAATACTATAGAAAGTTTATTAAGCAATTTAGTGCAATATGTGCTTGTATGTTGGACATTATTAAAGGAGGCATGAAGACTAAGTTTTTTTTGGAATGAACAAGCTAACCATGGTTTTGAGATACTGAAAAAGAAGATTGAAACACAACCAATTTTGGTTTTTCCAAGCTTTGAAAATTTTTTTAGAGTGGAGTGTGATGCCAGCAATGTGGCAATTGGAGTTGTCTTGATGTAGGAGGGAAGACCAGTGGTTTTCCATTCAGAGAAGTTGAGTGAAGCTAAGAAAAAATATTATTCTTATGACCTAGAGATGTATGCTCTAGTCTAGTCACTGATAAAATAGAGGCATTACTTTCTTCCAAAGGAGTTCATAGTCTATTCAGACAATCAAGCCTTGAGCTTCTTGGACTCACAAGAAAAATTGAGTCATAAGCATATGAAGTGGGTTGAATACCTACAAGCATACACATTCAATATCAAACATAAGAAGGGATTGTAGAACAAGGTTGTAGATTCCATGAGTAGAAGAGCCCTTACTTTCCAAGAGATCCAACTATAGAGCATGGGAATAGACAACTTCAAAGATCTATATGGTGATGATGAAGACTTTGCAGACATTTATAAGGTATGTCAAGAATATTAGAACCACTTTATAGTAAATATTCTGAATATACTTTTCAATGTAGTCTCCTATTGAAAGGAAGTCAACTATGTGTCCCTAGAGGGTCTATAAGGGATAATTTGATTCAGGAGAAATGCAATGGTGCATTGAGTGGCCATTTTGGGGTCAGTAAGACACAAGAACTTGTTCAAAGATTTTACTTTTGGCCAAAGATGAATGTGGATATTAGGAAATATGTTGAGAGTTGCATTGTGTGTTAGAAGGCCAAAGGAACATCCACTATTTCTAGCCCATACCAACCACTTTGTATCCCAACTAGACCATGGGAATGCTTAAGCATGGACTTTGTGATTGGACTTCCCAAGTCAAGACAGGGAATGGATAGTGTTTATGTGATAGTAGAAAGATTTAGAAAAATAGATCACTTTGTGCCATGCAAAAAAACTAATGATGCCAGTTAAATAGCTTCTCTTTTCTTTAAAGAGGTTTCCAGAATACATTGATTGCCTTTGAGCATTGTGTCAGATAGGGACACCAAGTTTTTGAGTCACTTTTGGAAGACTCTGTGGAAACAGTTGGGCACCAACTTATCCTTTGGATCTACATACCATCCTCAGAATGATGGTCAAATGAAGGTAGTTAATAGGAGCCTTGGCAATCTCCTAAGATGCTTAACAAAGGAGTATGATCAGACATGGGACCAACTCATAGGTTAAGCTGAATATGCTAATAATGACACTATGAATAGGACTATTGGTAAGAGTCCTTTTGAAATTGTATATGGTATACATACTAGAGGCATTTATGAGCTCAAAAAGCTGAAGGATGGAGTGAAAGGAAGTGAATATACTGAGGACTTTGCATATGCTATGCAATAAGTTCATGAAATGGCTAGGAAGACACTGATTGAAAGCACTTAAAATATCAAGAGAAAGGTTGATGAAGGAAAAAGGGATGTTCAATTCAAGGTTGGGGATCTATTGATGGTACATCTTAACAAGGATAGACTATAGAAAGGAATCCCCCACAAGTTACAGATGAGAAGGATTGGCCCCTGCACTATACTGGCCAAGTATGGAGAAAATTCTTACAAGGTGGAGTTACCAGAGAACAGTGGATTATCACCTATCTTTAACATTGTAGACTTGGTTCTATACAAGGGACTAGTCCTTGATCTAGATTATAGTTTGATTAAGGTCATCCAAGAGGTAGAAGAACTCCATTTTCCATGTACACCAGTCAAGAAGGCAGCCTCCATACTGGAATTTAGAATTTACAAGAAAACTAGGAAGAAGGATTACAAAGAGAACTTAGTGAAGTGTTAAGGACAACTAGATGCAGATTCAACATGGATAAAGGAGTCAAATTTCAAAAATTTGGTTATTGATCTTGACTTACTCAATCCAAGGATGGATTGAAAAATTTCACTTGGGGAGGATGGTGTAGGAGAACCTAGGTTATCCTCTAAGCCCTAGATATTTTGGATTGTAACTAACATTATCCAAGTCAGTATGTGTGTTTATTTTGGACCTTAAGAGGTCATGCAAAGTGTGTTACTAGGTGGATAGATAATTAGTGTCTAATCCAACCTAGTATAGTTAGGTTACTTTATTGCTTAGGTTTGGTCTAAATGGGAAATAAGTTCTAAATGTGTCCTAGACCCTAGTATGGTAGGAAAGATGATTTTCTAGGCTTTATGAGGTTGGTTCACCAAACCATATGGGTTAGAGGCCCTAAAAGATAGGATGGAAGCATAAATGCAAAGATGCTAAAAGTTTCTCAAAAGTTGTCATGACAACATTTGCAACTTTTTGCAAATGTTGCATGCAACTCAAAAAAAATTTGGATTCCCCTCATTGTAGGAGTGGGAAACTAATGGAAAAATCCTAGAAACATGGATTAATAATCTTAAGGATTTATTTGACTCATTTCCCAAGGTAGAGGTAACTGTAAGAAATTTTTTGAATAGTAAGAAGCTCTGAAATTCTTTGTTGTTAGCAATATTTGAGCATTTTGAGTTAAAAAGAATTTAGATGGATTGAAATGATAAATGTAATGATAGATTTGTATTGTGTGGGTAGATAGAAGACTTTTTCATTCATTAAGAAATCACTATAGAGTTAGTTTAGTAGCAGTAATAAATTGATTAGGATTTAGGAGGTCTGTTGGTTCAGTTTAGTATAGTTTGTGTTTCCATGGCTCCCCCATGAAATCTAATAGTGGTAATCTCCTAAGGGAAGATGAATGTTTTAGGGGATCCTATGTATAGTGTATATATGTAAGTAGAGGTCCTGAATATTTGAGCTACTATTTTTAATGCCATGCCCTAGGTGAGCTAGGACAGTCTGGTTAGTGGTATGGCTGGGGAAAACAAGAGTGCAGAGACAAGGGTGTCCATCGGAGTACTAAACCAAGTGTGGTATCAGTGTCATTAGAGTCTCATATACCCATAGTGTTGATTTCAGAACCTACCCAATCCATTTGGATTGATTTTTTCATAGAAATCAGAGAAGTGCTTGTGAGGAGCCAAAATAGGCCTAATAGCCCTACTTTTTAGGATATGGGTGTATGGATAGGTTGGGAACCCTAGAACTTAGAAATATTTTAGGGTTCCCAAAAGGGTATCTAGATCCTAGATTATTTTTAGGGGTTTTTGGGAATTTTTTAGAGAAAATCCTGAAAAACCCTCTGGATAGAGCTAATTGGTTTTTTAGGCCTAATAGGACAATTTGGGTGCAATTTTGAAACTTGAGCAAGTAGGGATTGAAGACCTATGGGGTTTGGATTGTATGGATGTAGAATGATCATAAAAGGATTGTAAAATTCCCTTGTACCATGTATGGAGTTGGTTTGAAGAGTGTAGCATTGGAATTCTTCAAGGCCAGGAAGAAGCATTGAGACAAAACTAGTGATGGATGCCCTTCAAGGTGAAACAAAATAGTTGTAACTCTTAGGGATGATTTAGGGTATTCATAGGCTTAGCGTCTATAGAATTGTGAGTTCTTAGAGTGGAATTAGGATCCTAAATTGGATTAGGACAAGCAAGGTCCTGTCTAGCCTATTGTGAAGCACACCTTGGGGTTAATTCTATCAGTACTTTTCCCCTCCAAGATAGTCCATCAAATCCTCAATTCTAGGAATAATAAATATGTATCTAATTGTAATCCTTTTAATTTCCCTAGACTCAGTACAATTTCTCCACTTACCCCATTTCTTTGATTCTAAGATCACAGGTATGACACATGGACTGATGCTCTTCTTGATTAGTCCTTGGTCTAATAGCTCCTGCACTTGTCTAGCCACTTCTAGGTTCTAATTTGGAGTAAGATTATAAGCTTCCTTATTTGGAAAGGATACACTGGGTACAAATTCAATTTGATGACTTATCACTCTTTTAGGAGGTAAAGTTGCCAAGGTACCATCACTAACTATATCTTGATAGTTCTCAAGTAACTCTCTGATATCTTATGGAAAAGGTTCTTTTTTAGTCTTCTCTTCCTCATTAGACTTAATAAAAATGGAATACCCTTCACTCCCTTCATCTTTAAGGTTATTGATGAACTCCTTTCTACTACTCAATAGGATACTAGGGGTCTTGGGTTGTGGCTCATCTTCCTCCAATAAGGACTAAATCTTGAAAGTTCTGCTATCTTTCTTGAAAGATATGGAATTATCCTTTCCATAAAACAATGCACCCCTATCATATTTCCAAGGCCTGTCCAATAGAAAATGTTATGCATCCATAGGAAACACATCACAAAGAAATTTGTCCTTATACCCTATAATAGAAAACACCACCCAAGTTTTCTCATTCACCAACACACTCTGCCCTTTGTTCAAGCATGTCACTTTGTATAGATTGACATGAGGTATGTTTTCAAATTTAATTTTGTTTACAACTTTCTCTAATATGATATTTTGTGTGGAGCCTGAATCCATAATAACTTTGCAAAATTTTCCAAGAATTTTAGATCTCACTCTAACCAAAGCTCTCATATGATTAGGTTCATCCTTGACTCACTTCCTAATTAGAACTCTTCTGAACATTAGGTTTTCTCCTATATCTCACTCAATGTGATCAACCTCAGGTGTCTTGACACTTTTTGTGTCTTCATGAGCATATGAAATCCTTTTACCATTTTTTGATGAAGTAGGATTATCAGGGCATCTATAGGTCGGGTGACCCAGTTAACCACAGTTATAATATTTCATACTTGCAAAGTATGAGTTGCTTCTTCTTGAACCCCTTCCTCTACTAGAGCCTCCTTGAGTACCTCTACCTCTGGTATCACCCCCTCTTAGAGTAGTTTCACTACCATGCTCTGTCAACTTGGACTCTCCCTAGTTTCTTTTTTCATTAACTCTTCCTTGATAACCACCTCTATGACCCCCTTGGTCTCTTCCTCCACCTCTTCCTCTAACATTAGAGTCACCTTTATTCTTGTTCCTTTCTTCCACCTTAAGAGCTAATTGGTGGCACTTCTGAATAGCTGTTGGAGTTGACAAACTTATTTTTTCTTGGATGTTCCATTTTTGACCATCCAAGTATCTTGCTACCTTTATAGGTTCCTCTTCTTGAATCTTCAACCTGAGACATAACTTTTGAAACTCCACTATATAAGATGCCACATCCAAATATTTTTTCTTTAGACCTTGTCTCTTTCTATGAAGTTTTATTTCATAGTCTTTTGGCAAATAATTTTCTTTCACTTTAGTCACCATGTCTTTCCAGTTAGCTATAGGTTGTTTAACCATTCTGACTCTTTCATCTTGTAGGTACTTCTGCCATGTCAATGCTGATTCTCTTAGCCTTGACTTTGCAACCCTATTTTTTGTGCCTTTGTAACACCTTCACATTCAAAATTGTTTTCTATCCCCTCAATCCACTCCATCACTACCTCAATATCCATTTTTCCACTAAATAGTGGTACACCTTCTAATGTCTTTCCACCTAGTGCCTTGATGGCTTTCAAGAATGGTTCTTGATTCAATGGAGGGTCTTTTTCAGGGATGATATCTTCCTCATAAATCTTCTTTTTTCCTGTATCACTACTTTCACCTTCTTTGCCTTTATCTCTGGCTCCATCAACAAATTCTTGTAGTTTTACTCTCATTTCATCTAGGGATTCTTCAAGGAGTCTATTTTTCTTCTTTTTCTCACCCATATCCTTAGCTAACTCTACATTAGTCACCATGATAATTTCCCCTACTGATTTACTAGTATATAGATACATACGTCGAATCCCAAATATTTAACTTTCTCTGATACCACTCCAGTGTAAGGACAAGTCTTTCTCTCTAACCCTACCTTCTCCTATGGGTTCTCTAGGCCACTTCTCTAGCCTATTAGGGTCCCTCAAAAACCCTAATTAATAAGGACTCCATTCCCAATACTTCACCAATTCAACTTGTCCACACCAACAATGAAATCAACTCAACTGTTAACATACCCCATGGATGTCTTCTTGCATCTTCTACTCTTAGTGTTCCAATATGACCAAAACTACACACAAATGGAGAGGAAGGCTTATAATATGGGAAATTGAGTCCAAGAAAATCCCTAATAAAATAATTTGAAATGAAACCTTAATCGATTCCAAGAAATTTCTTCAAACTAATCAAAACAGGGCTATAAGGAATTGGGCCTAATTACACACCTTTTGGCTCATAAATCCAAAATCTTCTCAACAAGGTGGAAAAAAAGGTTCAAATATTGACACCCTTTTAGAAGAAATTTAATATTTACTAGGTTTTACTTCCCCAAACTATCCATATAGTGGGTTGCTAGATTCAAGCCTAAAATCAAGGATTTCTCTAAATTCTAAGAATAACCAAAAGGGTTTACTCTTTCACCATGAATAAATATTCTCTAGGAATTCTCCTTGGACATGGGACTTCCTCACACACATATCCTCCTCTTTTCATGCTTATATTGAAGCAACCAATGCATTCAATCCCTCTATTTTCCTCTACAATCCACTGTGATCCCTAACCATGCTTCTCTGGCTCGCCTAGGGCATCACTGCAAAAAAGGCCAACTTGCTTTCCAAGGCCCAAGGTTATGTCATATATACACAAATGGATTCTAGTCATTGACCCCAAAGGGCCATACAATTTGTATAGTGGGAGAATGAGCTAGCACTCCATTCTTTACAAACTACTTGGTTGAGGCCAGTGATAGTATAAAACATAAAACATTTACAAGAAGTGTATAAAACTAAACAAAAACACTATCTAATGCCACAAAAAATTCAAAGAAAAAATACCCTACATCATGCATGAGTTACAGTGCCAAAACTAATCCATTAGAGTAACATTACAGTACAAAAACAACAAGATTACACACAGTCACATATGCTTTCTCTAATTAAAAAATGTAGGTCCGTATAGTGGCAACCAACCTTGCTACAAGGTCAAAGTTCCCCTTATATAGGGTGGTGAAGTATTTATCAACCCCTTAGGGAATCTTTTTAATAGGTTGTCCAAACTTGCAGATGTTGTCAGAGAAACATTGCAAAGTTGCAAAGTTGCAAAATGCAACTTGGACAACTTTTTCCCATTTCTTGCAAACTATACCAAAATGCTTCAAATATTCACTAAACTTCACCAAAGACCCAGATAAGGGTAGAAATATGATTATAACCTACCTTAGACCCTACTGAACTTATGATGACATCATCATGGCACATGTGCCAATTAGAATGCTTTACAACTTATTAGCCCTAATTACAGTTCCCAAAAGGTCCTAAGACTCAAACTGAACACATCCTATCTCACCTATGCTATAGTCAACATGACCTTAAGCTTGAATCAAGATTATTAAAAAAAAAAATTCCATATGGCACACACATACACAAATTAACTAACTAGATTTCCAAAACAACCTATGGGTGTTCCTGCACCACAAAGGTCACAAACTGACAAACAACATCTATGATATGCCAAAACATATCCAATGAAGTGTTGGTACTATTTCATGTTTGAAATATGCCATGTAAATTTTTGAAATCCCCTGTCATACATATTTTCCAAGGGTTTAAAATCATGGTTTAAAATTACTCTCATGCCCCTACAAAATCTTTTCTTACTCTTGACCTAGTTGAAAATGGTGAAAAATGGCTGAACCCTCAAGTCTATGTTATAACCCTATTCAAATTTTAAATCTCAAAACCCTAAGTGTCTTGGCGGGTTCTATTTTTGCATTGCTTTTTTAGTCACTTAAGTTATCATAATTCATGTGTTCATGTTAAAAGGGTTGTGTTTTAAATTTGTGTTATCGTAACCACTTTAATATTTTCTAAGTCATGCCGCTGAGAAAAGCCTTTTATTTCATTGTCTTATGTGGTGAGCAAATGTTTTTTGATCGGATGGCCCACTTAATAGCTTAGTCCAAAACCAATCGACATATATCAATTAAGATATTAAGCCATGGTGCCACGTGTCCTAGTGGGGCCAGTGGTTGTATAGGTTCTTAGTTTAAAAATGGACAAGTCCTGAAATAATCTACGGTAGACTTAATCGCTTAAAGGCAAAGTGCATAGCATCTAAAGAATAAGTGATTAAGTCTAAGTGACACGTGTCAAGGGAAGTAATGTGGGTTTGGTAATAGATGGAATAAAGGTGAATAAATTTTGAAAAGATCTAACAGTGGGCGTAATTGCTTATACCCAAGATGCTTGACATCTATCAGACAAGCTATTAAGCGGTGTTGACATCTGGCAGCTGATGGACCCGGATACTCAGAGCTGGCGATAATTAAAGATTAGTTAAATTTTTTTCCATCCAACGATTAGCTTAATGGCTTAACTAACAAGTAATAAAAATCTAAGGGATAAGCCATTAAGCGGTAATGACAAATTTCCTAGTGGGGCCAGCTGAGGTTGTAAAGGTGGAGTTAAAAAAGCAGCATCTACATAAAAGATCGACGGTCAGCTTAATCACTTAGAGGAAAAGTGAATTAAATCTAAGGAGTAAGAAATTGAGCCTAAGCGATGCATGGCATAAGAGGTGGGTCTTGTATGGTGCTTAATTCATGTTAATAAGGCTGCAAGTGTAAAATAATCTGATGGTTTGCTTAAATGCTTACAGGTAAAGTGCTCAAAATCTAAAGAATAAGCGATTAAGCGGTGTTGAAACGTGTCCTAGATAAATAGTTATTTTTGAGAAAATAAGGTAGCCGTCAGATGAAGAAGATGATGTTTAAGATCTACGGTTTAAATTCAAAGTTGTCAAAATGATTTGTAGATTGTTGTTAAGCCACAAAATTGAAGCTTGCAAATTGATTGCAGAACATGTGGCCACTCCTATCGAATTCAATTCGAATGACTGATTTGATTGAAGTTGTAAAATTGGTTAATTTGACTTGCAATCACAATAATTCACCAAAATCATTCAAGCAAAGAATAGAATTACAGAGATACTCAGCTCCATGTGATAAATTTGCAGAATGGGTAAGTTTTTTTTGATTCAATAATTCAGACTCCCAGTAAGATTTGCAGTTCAAAAGACTTTTAGAATTATCTTTTCAAAATCCTGATTTCATCTTAGCATAAGGCCTTAGGTTTAAAATGGCCCTAGAATTGAGATTTCTAGAGAAGTTGATTATCAAAAGAGAAATGTCAGGGAGGATTTTCTATAGAAATTGAAAGGATCCACGGGAGATGCGACCCAAATAAAGAAAATAGTTCTGACACATCACCGTTTCAAAATAGGAGAAGGCTTGTATGATTTGGGTAGATGGGCTAAAGATGTTAAAACTAGTTTTAATGGTCTTACTTTGTTTAGAACAGCATATAGCCAAAGGAACGCCCCTACCCCAAACTGTAACATTTGGAATTTAGACATGGGAAAGTTGATAGCACCTGGGGTGATTATGGATATAGATTTATTTACCCTAATAGCCAACATGTATGACAAGGTATCTAGGGTTGTCAGGGATACAAACGGAAATGTGTTGTTGACTGTTTGAGCTGATGAAATTAGAAGAATCTTCAAGTTGAGTGATACCTCAATACATATGGACGATATTGACTTTGAATACTTTAAGGAAGTATACTAGACTTAAGGAAGTATACCAGACTCAGAGAGAGTATTACAAAAATGAGGCCTTAAAAGGATACTTCAACAAAATAGGGGACTTGGTTGTAGTAAGGCCTAGTATCCTAGAACCATTTAAATTGGACTTTTTTAATGGAAAGGCCAGGAAAATGTATAGTTCCCTATGCCAAGTTTTGGGAGAAGATGAAGAAGTAGTAATGCCTGTCAACATAATGCTCATGGTGGTTCAGATTCTGCATCCCCACCTATCAGTAGTCTTCAAATTTGCATCTTACATTGCCCAAAAAATGCATGAAGGTTTGGTAGGAATCTAGGATAGCAATATACTTAAACCAATGGGATGGTATTCCCTTATGATGCACATGTTCTTGTCCAACAATGCTGATTTCTTTGAGGAAGAGATGGAATTGACTAAGTCCCAAGGTGATGAGGATTTGCTTGTCTAGATGTGGAATGTTGATCTATCATGGGATAGAAAAGAAGCCAGTTATGTTTACTTTGATAGAGTTTTTTCCACTAGGCTTAAGTCATTGTTGTGTAATCAGAATGCCAGAATCCATACAGACATGATGAAATTACTAAGACCCATAGAGTTTTCCCTAGAGCTAAAGATTTCCCATTGTAAGATCTAAATTTGGAGGGTGTTTGAATGCCCTAGATCTCCTAAATAAGATTTGTATAATGAAGGGAAATCCTATGTCCAAATTCAGGATATTACGTTTAACTATATTGATCAAAAGGATGGAAAAGAGCATGTAAAGAATGATGTGATAAGATGCCTACCTCATGACATAGAAGATCTGGAAAAACTCATTTTCTAAGTTTTGTAGACTGTTTCTGGAGATGCTGATAGTTGATACTAAACCGGAGCACAGAGACAGACAAAACCTAGAAATATTTTTCTGTTCTGATGTCATCTTATGAAAAAGGTTGACCCTATACCACTTTTTATAACATTGTCTGCATAGATCTGAAAGCGTCCCTGTTCGCACATTCTGAAAGAAATTCAAAAAGGGTATCCAGATCTGGCCTCAGATCCTCTGTCCTACACCTGCAAATATCTAAAAAGGGGGTTTTGGGGTGGCTATATAGGGTTTTTCCTTATTCAAACCCCATTTTGGTGGTTTCCACCTCCACGAATAGCTGAGTATATAGAATGTATATTGTGTGTGTGTTGCTCTTTGGAAAGAGTCTTTTGAACATGCAATATCAAGATCTAATCTTCTAGATTAACAATCCTAA
>MU228444.1:900146-920870 GCA_018584345.1 Thuja plicata
TAAGATCTAAATTTGGAGGGTGTTTGAATGCCCTAGATCTCCTAAATAAGATTTGTATAATGAAGGGAAATCCTATGTCCAAATTCAGGATATTACATTTAATTATATTGATCAAAAGGATGGAAAATATCATGTAAAGAATGATGTGATAAGATGCCTACCTCATGACATAGCAGATTTGGAAAAACTCATTTTCTGAGTTTTGTAGACTGTTTTTGGAGATACTGACAGTTGATACCGAATTAGAGCACACAGATGGACAAAACCCAAAAATATTTTTCCATTTCGATGTCATCTTATGAAAAAGGTTGACCCTGTACCACTTTTTCCAATGTTGTCTGCATAGATCCGAAAGCATCCCTATTCGCACAGTCTGAAATAAATCCGAAAAGGGTATCCAGATCTGGCCTCGGATCCTCTGTCCTACACCTGCAAATATCTAAAAAGGGGGTTTTCGGGTGGCTATATAGGGTTTTGCCTTAGTCAAACCCCTATTTTGGTGGTTTCCACCTCCATGAATAGCTGAGTATATAGAATTTATATTGTGTGTGTGTTGGTCTTTGGAAAGAGTCTTTTGAACATGCAATATCAAGATCTAATCTTCTAGATTAAGAACCCTAACATAACATGAAAATGAGAAAGAAATGCATAGATTTGAATATGATAAAGAAAGCATACCAAGCCCCCAAGGCTAAAGTATTCCTATCAACTCACAATCCATAATTGCTACCCCATGATAATGTCCTTTGAATGCTTGAATGTTGAAGATGGTAGATCAAAAAAGAAAGCCTTCTTGCTTCAATGAAGATCTACAATAACTTGTCTTTGAAGAATGCTTTGATTGAAGATGATGATATGTCCTCCTAGCTTGTCCTTCTATATTATCCTCTTCCTTACTTGCCTCATCATTCCATCATGTAATCTCCCGATTTCGTTTCATGATCAAATGAAGGCAAAAGAGAGTGTTTATATAGAAATTTCAATATAGGTCTCCTAGGGAAATGCAATGGATCCAAATTCAAATTTCACCTTGAATAATGGTCCAGTCACATTTTCCAACTAAGGAGAAAACATATTAATTTAAACATCAGAGAAAACACTTCTGCATCCAAACCTGGGGACCTATTTCAAGTTTCAGACCCCGATAAGCTCCGGATCTGGAAACAAGAACCAACACCTATTGGGGGACAGGGTCAACCTTGGCCCTGTCCTAATTTTTTAGGCAGGTCAGTAGGATGTGACAGAAAGGCTCCCAGGTCAATCGGGGACCTAGGAAGGTGGGGGAATGAGTTAGAGTGTTAAGAAGGCCTAAAAGGCCTGGAGAGAGAGTAAGATGAGGCCTAGGAGGACCAATACATAGGTCCTACATAGAAAGAAGAGCCATGGAGAGGAAAAATCTAGGAGGATCCATAAGATCCTAACCCTAATTTCACCTAAACATGTAAAAATGCAAATATATTATGCAAACATACTAAATGAGGGTGCTAAACTCATCCAAATGGAAGTGCTTCCATTTTAAGATGATACACCCATTATTAGGGAGATTTAATTTTATACCCTATTTCTACAGTGATTAGGCTATATGGATTCAGAGGAACCCCTAATGTGCTTCCATACAGAGTCCCTTTGAAGATTGGGATAGCAGAGATTATAAGACAATTGGGTGGACTACATGAGGAATCCCTAGCAAGAAAAATGAAGGGAAGCATTTTCCCTACCTTTACTAGAGCCCATCATTTCACTATAACAAAAGGGGGATGGACATAATTTGATAAGTAATTTGAGCCTTATCACTTAGCAACATCTGTATCCAGGTTTGCAGATAATGAGGACTTTATAATGGGTATGTTTAGAAAAAGAACCAAATGCTTGACATTGGAGCATCGGTTTAACTACCCAGAGGATATCATCAGAAATATTTTTGACCTAGGTCACTAGGAGATCAGGAAGGAGAAGTGGCTGGTGTACAAGAAGTCTTTGGACTTTGTACATAATTTTGACAAGTCTTATGATCCTCTCAAGGAGTTTTTCCCATGGTCCAAGAAAATTTAATCTTTGATGACCTTATTTGAGGGAATCATGTAGACCTTAAATGAGAACAAACAAAGGTTAATGGAATCTGAGCTAGAAAAGGCTCATGCTATTTTGAGTAAACTTCAGCAAGGAAGAGTAGTCCCACTAGGGGATTATGTGGTATACAAGAGGATGGGGTACACTACTATCATGCCCAAAGTTAATAAACCTCCTCAGCATAAAGGATGGAGGCCAGCAAGTGCTATTTCTCAAGAAATGCCCTCTCCCATGAGACAAAAGATGGAAGTAAAAGAGAAAGAGAGTGAGTTTTACTCTCCTTCCCAATCCCCTATGTATTATGATGACCAAGCCATTGCTGAGCAATTGGTTTAGTTGAGGAACACTGGTGAAGTTTTTGTCATTGCCTAGGAGTTGCAACAAGGGATGCCAGAGACACCTAGGCATACAACTGCTGACCTCATAGTGGCATAATTTAGAGGTAAAGAACTAGACCATGTGACCAAGAAAGCCAGTGATGAATTCTTTTCAGATGACAAATTTGTCAAGACTATGACATTCATTCAATTTTTGTGGAGAATTCACATAAATGAATTCAATGATAAATGCCAAAAGCTACAAGAAGATCAGCCTCATTATACTAAAGATGATGTAGAAAAGGAGGTTAAGCAGGAGCTATTCTCTAGATTTTATAACAACACCCCTGAAGAGGGTAGAGAATTAGTCAAGAAATAGGGATTCCTCATCCTACCTCAGTGAGACTTAGCTGATGTAGTAGTTTTTTATGATGTTAGAAAAGAAGAAAAAGCACTGAGCACTGTTGGGACATCAATTGGTGCCCACTTTAGTGAAGACCATGGAGCCTTGGCAATCTGGTCATTGAAGAAGAAAGACAAAAGAAGAATGAAGGAAGATGATAAGATTGAGGATGCAGGAAGCCTCACTATCAAGAGAGTTGTTGATACCTTGGGTACAGAGGCAGCAATCCTAGCCCTTCAAATAGCTAATTTAAGCATAAGTGTGGCTGAGAAAGAAAAGGAGGCTTATGATAGCCTAAATAAGAAATATGTATTTGTATTGAAGACCTATAATGATGAAAGGGTTAAGTCCCTACAAAAGGATAACATGATAGACATTCTGGAAGGGAATCATATAGTTTAGTTAATGCCCCAAATGATGATTACTCAGGGACCTGACCAACCTTCCTCATCTAGTCCATTTGTGACTTATCCCCCATCCCCTGCACCTTTAAGTCCTCCTACCCAAGAGACAATTGATGCTAAGAGGGCAGAACTAGAAGCTAAAAAGAACAAGTTGATTAGTGAAAGATCACGGTTGGAGAAAGAAGGTGAGAGGGATCTTGAAGACTCCCCTATGTATAAAGAAGCTAAGGAATTTGTAAAACAAAGGCATTTTGACCAGATATTTTCCAACCTTAAGAGATGTGCTAGTGAGGTTAACCTGCTAATCTTTATTTATTGGGAAAGAAGATTGCTAGCATCATAAGTAATCATGATGAGGGTAAGGAGCAATGGGATTTCGTAATTGATAATTGGAAGGGGAAGACAACCCATGTAAAATATTTTTACTCCCTCTCAAAGGAACAAAACAATATTGACATCATTTTGACAAGAACCCACAAATGTCTTAAATTGATGATTAACTTGGACACCAAGAAGAACATGGTCATTAGAAGGATATAAAATTTGAGATGAGAAATCTATAGGGATAGCTATGACATGTTTCCCAATATGTTCAAAAAGGATGGGAGCATAAAGAATGAATCCATATGGCTAAGGAAACTGAATGAAGCACTAACTAGCAGGACTAAAAGTATTATTACATTGGAAAATATAGGTTGGTTTGTGTTAACCATTGATATTCTCAATAAAGCCAGGTTATTTTTTGAATCATGGGAATCAGAGATTGAGAAGGCCAATGTTGACTGGGAGGAGCTCAATAGCCAGAAAGATGAGGTTCTCAACTTTAGTTGGCCAAGTGATGAGGTGTTTACCACTTGGATAAGAAAGTATGGTATAGTCACTCCAGTAGCATGAAGCAATAATATAAGAGTGATAGCAAGAACCAATGAAGCTGTGCATTTTGAGTAAAGACATGATTAAGGATTCTGCATCAATAAGGAGGAAAAATTACAGATGATAAGGACCCAACAAACTCAGAGCAGCTCCAAGCATTCAGGGGGTTGTAGGACAAAGGATTACATAACTTGTAACAAAGAATTGTTATTCCTTCTACCTGATTTTTGTCTCATCTGTAAAATGCAGTTTTGTCCTATAGCCTAGTCATTTGAAGCTTGTTGCATCCTTATTTTCCAAAAGGATTCCAAGATTACTAGGGCTATCTATAAATACAAATTTGTAATATTTTAAGAAGGATGGTAAGAAATAAGACTACAAGGCAGACTTCTAAATTGTGTTTGAGCTTTGGTTTTGAGTCTTTTTGAATGTACTAATATCAAGCTTATATTAATAAAATAAAATGGAATCTTCATTTTGATACCAATGATGTCTTTTTGCATTTTCTCTTAGTTCTTTTATGTTCAATTTGTAAGGCATTTAGAATATACTAGTTATAAGGTAGCCATGTCATTTTTTGTGAGTTGCTTTCAAGGAGATTTTAAATCTTGCAGATAGTTGCAGAGGGTTAGGGTTTATGCAGGAATTTGATACAAGGGTGTGAGGATGAGAGGGTAGTTTATAAGGAATTCCATCTGAGCTTTATGTGTATTTCAATTAATTATCCCTGATGTATGTAAGTTTTATTCTGACTCTATGACCCATGATTAGGCACTAGCCAAAATGCGGACAAGTGGTTGTTATCATCAATCCAATATTAATCAATCTTTATATTTCTATTATCTCAAATATATGTCTAGCTAATTGTATTCAATACAATTCACTTTAGTGATTCCTTGAAGAGAGAATCAATAGGTTAGCCTTCCTAAGCCTGGTGGTTTAAAAAGAAGAAGGATCATGAAATCCTTAATCCACTATTAAAATTACTGAAAGATAATACTTTGTTAAAGGTGCACCCACTTGGGTTCGTGGATCTCAAAGTGAAGAGGGATGTGCATCCTTGTTAATTAGCCTTTTCCCTGTGAGAATCCAAATTGGGAATTAAAGAGTCAAGCATTCATTGCTATATACTGATTCTACAAGGAAAAGAGATAACAAATTGGTGACTCTACTGGGGATTCTTGCGATCTACTAAGAGTCATGTTCATAAAAATTTTTGTCCTTGCAGTATTGAGAATTAGTTTGTTCTTCCTCATAATCATTAAAGCGAGTTTATTCTGCTTATTTATCATGGCTCACTGTTTGAAGGTTTTGATCCTGAAAATGATACAGATCTTGTCTCAGATGGAATAACTAGTAATTAAAAAACCTCTAATATATTCCCTTGTTTGTTCTCAAAAGAAAATCCACTGTGTGGAAAATATTTGTAGTAAGACGAGCAGTGAAGAACCATTTTCTTGATGTTACCAGGTGAGGAATTATCAAGAAATTTTTTTTCAAGTCTCATTTGGATTTATTTCTATCAAAGGAAACCTAAGTTAGGACAAGGCACTTGAATCTTTATATATTTTTTCCTCTAAAAAGAGGTGGTGACTCTAACCTCTGTGTACTCTAGTGTTGCACATTAAACATATTGAAATATTTATCTATTTTGTAAGATGAGCCAACAAAGAAATACCAGATCATATTTCAAAATGAATCTTGAAAAGGATTTTGGAGAGGAGATTCAAACACCTCTAAGGAAATAGAGGTCCAAAGGAGGTACCTCCAAGAATGACTCCCAACATACTTCTAAGGGAAGGATGGAGACTCTCATTCCTGAAAGAAAATCATCTTCGTCTAAAGATGAAGGACCCATAGGGCCAATTGATGCTTATAGAGTTGGTACCAATTTTGATCCCTTTAGGGATGGAGAAAATATTGATATAGGTTTCTTTCCAGCAAAAGAAAATCTTGCTCCCCCAGAAGAGACCTTTGTTGCTGAAACAACTTCATATGAATCTGATAAATTGCAAGATGAGATTATGGATTTAAGAAGAAAAAAGAAAGAACAAGAAAAGGAAATAGCTCAAGAAGAAAAGAAACATGGAGAAAAGATATATGAATTACTATTAGAAAGGGAAGAGCTCTTAGTGGAGACTAGAAGGAATGACCTCAAGGCCAAGAGCTTGAGTCAAGAAGTTAAAAGTCTAAATCCAGAATTGTTTGGCAACCTTGATGAATTGAGAAACAAAGTCCCAAACAATTCCCCAAATCCTGACAAGGATGAATTTGAGAAGGAAGGACCTGTCATTAGGCAATATTTCCCATATGAGATTGAAAAAAATGCAAAACTTAAAATGACTACTAAAGATGCCCCAGATAAAGGTAAGCAAAAGGTTGCCAGTGTGACTATAGAGGAGCCTAAGAAGAATTTGACTATCCCTGTAGGAGTATCCCAAGTTGATCTTGAATTAGAAAAATCCAAAAAAGCCATAAAGGATTTGGCCAAGAAACTGGAGAAGTTAGAGTTAGAGGCTGTTGCAGCAGATATGAGAATGAAGATAGCCTTTTTACATACTACTACAAAAACTTCTGCAAGTAGTTCTATGCCATTTAATCATGGAATACAACCACAAAATAAATCTGTTGGCCCAATCCCAATCAATCAAGGGGGTGTTATTAAGGTAAAACTTTCTGGTTTGAATTCAAATGTTAATAACTCTGGCTCAAATGCAAATGCTCAACGTAGTGGTCCTGGCGCAAGCATCCAAGTTACCAACCTTAAGAAAAAATTTCCTCCTCCCACTCAAAATCAAGGAGGAGCTACTAGACCAATTGGTAATATTGAACTTGGAAATTTCCATAGAAGGCCTATCCATATGAACAGATACAGAGCTCTTTTCTTTGAAGGTATTCCTGGTCGCCATAATGTGATCCCCAAAGAGGTAAGAGATAAAATCCCCAAGTTCACTAGAAATAATGTTATTACATGCGAGGAGAATCTAAAAGATTTTAGTGATAAAATAACTGATTTTGAGATTGAAAATGAAGATGTTATTATGACACTTTTTGTTCAATCATTAATAGAAGATGCTAGGGACTGGTTCAGGAATTTTCCTAATGATAGTATTGCCTCTTGGGATGAATTTGTAAAATATTTTAGGGATCGGTATAGAGAGCATGTAAATTTTGGATACATGTTAAAATAATTCAATAACATAAAAAAATTCCCAAATGAGAATATGGCTGATTTTAACAGTAGATTTGAAAAGGCCATGAACAAACTGTTCCATGTCTTATGATTAGATGAAGAAGTATGCCTTACTACTTATTTAAATGTTGTTGATGGCAAAATGTCTTACCTGCTTAGAGATAAGAACCCAACTACCTTGAGGGATGCATATAAAATAGCCATTGATATTGAGAGTAATAGGAGAGCATCAGGGAAATTGGGAAATAGGGAAGACAATAAGCTTTGGAAGGAAAAGGGACTAGCCAACAAAAATGTCAAAGAAGATGATACAGTAGATAAACTGGTGAGTGTAGTAAAAGACCTTGTTGTCGAAATGGATAAAAATGATAGAGGAGGATACCATGATAATAAGTATGCTAACCAAATATTTGAAAAACAGCCTAACCTGAGAGACTACCCTTACAAGACTAATTGGAATAATGGAAAACCAGTTCCTGATGGACAAGATAACCTAAAGGCCAAGGAAACTACAGTCCCCTAAAAAGGAATAGTGCCAACTATGTTGAGAATACTCCCTGGTGCGAAGCCTATAATATGACACACTCTTCCTATCAATGTGTAGTAGCCCAAGCCATGTTTGATCAAAAAAAAGAGAGAGAACAAGAAGGAACTTCTATCAATATGTTTATAGTAAAGAAACCATACCCATGGTTCTTTGATACTGGATCATTTTCTGATAATTTGTACACAAAGGATAAGTCTTGTTCTGAATATCAATTACAAAATCCACCCTATCAAAATGATCAGGATGAAAATGTTTCACAGGCAACCATAAATACAGTGGGAAGTGATAATTCACATTCTCATTTCAAAACTCCCACTAATGAAGAAAAGAGGTCCTTGACTGTTGCAGCCATTAATCAGGCAAGAAATGCTTACAACTTAAGAAATAGAATAGTACAACCAGCTCAAGGTAAACCTGTCACTGTTTATGAAAAAGGGGAGTCACCTAGAATTATGGAGGATTCCTATGTTAGGGAAGATAAAATTGAAAGTCTTGAAAAACAAGTAGGGTCTTCTTTTGATCATGCTAGAAATGAATAAACAAGATAGGAACCTTTACCTAATGAGAAACCAAAGAAGGTAAAAAGGATAAGTGATATGTCCCCTGAATTGCCTCTTTTTGACATGAAACATGCTCTGACCCAAATGAAAGTCTCAGTCCCACTCATGGAAATGCTGAAAATAAAAGAGAATAAAGAAGCTGCTTTGGCACTATTAAAAGGGATAGATGATGTATCTATTCCCAACCATGAGGAAATACCCTTGACACCAAATGATACCAAAAAAGATGGTCCACTAGTGAAAGGAAAAGGAAAGACCAAGGAATTTTCTAATATTTGTATTGGAAATATAATAACGCAAGAACCATTATCTATTGATCCATTCTATGTCACCTTAATGGTAAATAGTTTCTTGGTAAAAAAATACATGATTGATTTTGGAGTAGGAGAAAATGTGATGTCTTATCATGTGATGAAGGAATTAAGCCTCCAAGTCACTACATCTACTGGATGCTACTATGCTATGGACAACAGGGAAGTTCCTGTGATAGGAACATTGAAGGACATTGAGGTGAAAATTTCTTCTTTCCCTAAAGCAACTTACAGAATGGATAGAGTGGTAGTGGACACCAAGCCATATTATGGTATGCTTTTATCAAGGCAATGGGTAGCAGCAATAGGAGGAAAGATGGAATTAGATTTATCCTATGCAACCATACCTGTAAATGGAAATGAGGTCAAGTTGTATAGGGAACCCAGTAATCTATTATAGTGGAGGTGATTCCACTTGAGCAATTGTACTATTGTGTAAGTGTTGATATGGAAAATTTTATTATTGAAAATGTTAAGCCACAATTAAAGAACACTGACCCAATTGTGGATGAATTTTTGTTACAACAAAATGGGTTATGGAAAATGTACTTTGATGGAGGGTGCTCAAAGGAAGGAACTAGAGTAGGATTTTTGTTTATTTCCCCATTAGGTATCACATTCAAATACTCATTACTGCTGACTTTCCAATGCACAAACAATACTGCCAAATATGAAGCCTTGATCTTAGGAATGGATATTGCTATCAAGCATGGCATTAAGTGTTTAAAAGTTCATGGAGATTCCCAATTAATTATATCTCAGATTAGGGAACATTATGCTTCTAAAGATGATAGACTGAAATTGTACAAGTATGCTATCTGGGATAGGATAGAATTCTTTGATGCTTTCAATATCTTATGGGTAGAGAGATCCAATAATATAATGGCAGATTTCCTTGAAAATGTTTCCCTAAAAAATAATGATGCTACTCTTACTAGCATGTCTGTGGTTAAGATAAAAAGTAGGCCTGGAGTTCCTGACAATATTCATAATTGGAAATTTTTTGAGGATGATGATGATATTCTTAGGTTTATCCAGTGTGTAGACCAATATGACGGTCAAAAGATTGATTTTGAATCTTTAGTATCAATTATGGACAATAAGGAGTATACCTTTGATCAGGAAGTCATCCAATTGGATACTAATCACATTCCCAAGGGGTTGGTTGAATTGGAAGGCATGTTCAGCATAAATGACAATTATATGACTCAGAAGTCCAATGTCAAGGTGGGAGATCTAGACAAAATTAATTTGGAATCTGAAACATCTCCCCAATTAGTATACATTCATAAAAAATTGGACAGCAATGTAAGATAGAATTTGATAAAATTACTGAAAAAATATAAACATGTATTTGTATGGTCCTATGAGGATTTGAAAGCCTATAGAAAAGAATTATTTCAGCATGATATCCCTTTGAAAGAAGGCATTAAACCATTCAGACAAAAACAGAGGCCAATCAATCCATTGCTGGATACCAAAATGCAGGCAGAATTGATGAAGCTAAGAGATGTAGGCATAATCAAGCCTATTAGACATTCATCTTGGGTCTCTAACATAGTCCCAGTAAGAAACAAAAATGGGGATATCAGGTTGTGTGTTGATTTCATAAAATTGAATGTAGCCTCATTGAAGGATAACTATGGACTACCTAACATGGAAGCTATGTTGCATAGAGTCACTGGGTGTGATTTGTTATCTATGATGGATGGATTCTCAAGGTATAATCAGGTGCTGGTTAAAGAATATGAACAATTCAAAACAACATTTACTACCCCTTTGGGCACTTATATGTATGCTCGAATGCCATTTGGTTTGAAAAACGTCAGTGCAACTTTTCAAAGGGCTATGGATGTAGCTTTCAAAGACCATATAGATGTTATGATGGTAGTATACTAAGATGATTTGACAACTTTCTCAAAAAGAGGAGAGGATCACTGCAATCACTTGGAAAATGTGATGATAAAATCACTGGAATATAGGGTGTCTTTAAACCCAAAAAAGTGTCACTTTGTTGTTACTAAGGGGAAGCTTTTGGGACACATAGTGTCAAAACAAGGAGTTAGAATAGACCCTAAAAGGGTAGAATCTATTCACAAGGTAATTAATCCTATGAATATGAAAGGAATACCATCATTTCTAGGACAAATCAATTTTGTAAGAAGGTTCATTGCCAACTTTGCAGAACTGGTTAAACCTATTGTCAAACTGCTGAAGAAAAATGTAAAGTTTGAATGGGACCAAGAGGCTTAGTTAGCCTTTGAAAAAATAAAACAAGCTATTCAAGAAGAACCAGTCCTTGTATCCCCTGATTACACCAAGCCCTTTTCTTTTTTCACCTTTGCCTCATTCCATACTATTGTAGTAGTCTTATTGCAAAAGGATGGTGAAGGATTTGAACATCCCATTGCATTTTTTAGCAAATCGTTGCAATCAGCTGAATTAAATTATTAGTTGATAGAGAAACAAGCTTATGTTCTGGTGAAGGAAGTCAAGGATTTCAGGCCTTATCTGGTATGTGCAAAGGTAAATGCTTATGTTCCTCATGCTGTTGTCAAAGACATCTTTGTTTAAAATTAAGTGACAGGAAAAAGATGTAAATGGATAAACAAAGTTCAAGAGTTTGACATATAAATCCATATCACTAAGCTGGTAAGAGTATTGGGATTGGATAAGCTGATGAAAAAATAAAATTTGGATTTAGTCCAAGTTAACAGTGTTTCTGCAAATGAGAACTACTTGACAAGCATTGAAATGCAACCCTGGTATGCCAATATTGCATACTTTCTAAAAAATTCTAGATGTCCAGATAACTTGAATGAAAACCAAAGGAGGAGTTTGAGATTGCAATCTCAGAAATATGTTTTGTTGCATGGTGATTTGTTTTGGAAAAATAGAGATGGGATCTTTTTATTATGCCTTGACAATGGTCAATCAAAGAAGGTATTGAAAGAAATGCATGCTGGAATATGTGGAGGGCACTATTCTACTAGGTCAACAACTCATAAAATTCTAAGGGATGGATATTATTGGCCTTAATTGTTTCAAGATGATTACACTTTTGTCAAGTAATGTGAGCCATGCCAAAGATTCTCAAGTAAGATGAAGTATTTAGGAGAATTATTGTTAAACCCTGTAGTAGCAGAGGCTCCCTTTGCTATGTGGGGAATGGACTTTATAGGAGATTTTGTTGAGAAATCAAGTGGGGGGCATAGCTGGATTCTGCTGATAACTGATTATTTTACAAAATGGGTAGAGGCAATCCCAACTAAAAGAGAAACAAGCACTGTGGTTAACAAATTTCTGATGGATAATGTAATTACAAGATTTGGTTTTCCCCTTAAATTGGTAATTGATAATGCCATGTGTTTCAGGTCTGAATAATTCACCGACTTTTGTTCTGATATGGGCATTGTTATGTCTTATTCCTCCCCATACCACCCTCAAGCCAATGGTCAGGCAAAATCCAGTAGCAAGAGTATTTTATAAATCTTAAAAAAGACCTTGGAAGGAAATAAGAGAGCTTGGAATGTTAAATTAAAACTTGCCCTTTGGGATGATAGGATCACTATCAAGAAGGCCACTGGAAAATCTCCCTTTGAGTTGGTTTATGGTGTTTAGTCAAGAATGCCTGTCAACAATTTGCTCCCAATCTATAAGTTTATCCAAGATGAAGAGATGGAAGTTTCTAAACCTATGGAAGAAAGGATGGTTCATTTGGTAGAATTGGATGAAATAAGGAGAGAAAGCCAGAGAGAAAACATCAAATTGCAACAAAAAATGAAGTATCTTTTTGACAGAAGGGAAGATGAAAGAAAATTTCAGCTTGGTGATTTTGTATTGCAATGGAATACTAGGGCTAAAGACAAAGACAAACACAAGAAGTTTAAATCATTATAGATAGGTCCTTTTCTCATATCTAGGATCTTTGGAAAAGATTCTTATTTCCTCTAGATTCTGGATGATGAAGAACAAGAACTGTCTGTGCATGGACAATTCCTGAAAAGTTTCTTCAATTAGTTCTTCCTTTCCATACACAGTATTATGTATTATATGTACAGGTGTGCTTGTTTTATGTTGTGTGTTTGTTTCTAGTAATAGGTTAGTCTAGTTTGTGTTCTACCTCCCCAGATATTTGTGCTTCTTGTTATAACTCAATGTTTAAACATCCTCAGAGAGAGCCACTGTTGGTGTTATTTCATGTTTGAAATATGTCGTGTAAATTTTTGAAATCCCATGTAATTCATATTGTCTAAGGGTTTAAAATCATGGTTGAAAATTACTGTCATGCCCCTGCAAAATCTATTCTTATCCTTGACCTAGTTGAAAATGGTGAAAAATGTTTGAACCCTCAAGTCTATGTTATAACCCTATTCAAATTTGAAGTCTAAAAACCCTAAGTGTCTTGGCGGGTTCTATTTTCACATTGCTTTTTTAGTCACTTAAGTTATCATAAGTCATGTGTTCACATTAAAAGGGTTGTGTTTTAAAGTTGTGTTATCCTAACCACTTTAATATTTCCTAAGTCATGTCATTGAGAAAAGCCTTTTATTTCATTGTCTTATGTGGTGAGAAAATGTTTTTTGATCGGACGGCCCACTTAATAGCTTAGTCCAAAACCGATCAACATCTATCGGATAAGCTATTAAGCCATGGTTCCATGTGTCCTAGTGGGGCCAGTGGTCATAAAGGTTCTCAGTTAAATAGTGGACAAGTCTTGAAATAATCTACAGTAGACTTAATCACTTAAAGGCAAAGTGTGTAGCATCTAAAGAATAAGAGATTAAGTCTGAGTGATGCATGTCAAAAGAAGTAATGTGGGTCTAGTCATAGATGGCATAAAGGTGACTAAAGTCTAGAAAGATCTAACGGTGGGCATAATTTCTTATACCCAAGATGCTCGACATCTATCAAACAAGCCATTAAGCGGTGTTGACATCTGGCAGTTGGTGGACCCAGATACTCAGAGATGGTGATAATTAAAGATTAGTTAACTTGTTTTCCATCTAATGGTCAACTTAATGTCTTAACTACAAAGTAATCAAAATCTAAGGGATAAGCCATTAAGCGGTAATGACACGTGTCCTTGTGGGGCCAGCTAAGGTTGTAAAGGTGGAGTTAAAAAAGCAACATCTATGTAAAAGATTGACGATGGGCTTAATCACTTAGAGGAAAAGTGAACAAAATCTAAGGAGTAAGTGATTAAGCCTGAGGGACATGTGGCATAAGAGGTGGGTCCTTTATAGTGCTTAATTCATGTTAATAAGGCTACAAGTGTACAAGAATCTGATGATTCACTTAAACGCTTATAGGTAAAGTGCTCAAAATCTAAAGAATAAGCGATTAAGCAGTGTTGACATGTGTCCTAGATAAACAGTTATTTTTGGGAAAAGTAGATAGCCATCAGATGAAGAACATGATGTTTAAGATCTACAGTTTAAGTTCAAATTTTTCAAAATGAGTTACAGAGAGTTGTTAAGCCACAAAATTGAAGCTTGTGAATTGATTACAGAACATGTGGCCACTCCAGTCAAATTCAATTCGAATGACTGATTTGATTGAAGCTGTAAAATTGGTTAATTAGACTTGTATTCATAATAATTCACCAAAATCATTCAAGAAAAGAACAAAATTACAGAGATACTAGGCTCCACGTGATAAAGTTGCAAAACAGGTAAGTTTTGTTTGATTCAATAATTCAGACTCCTAGTAAGATTTGCAGTTCAAAAGACTTTTAGAATTATCTTTTCAAAATCTGGATTTCATCTTAGCAAAATGCCTTAGGTTTAAAATGGCCCCTAGAATTGAGATTTATAGAGAAGTTGATTATCAGAAGAGAAATGTCAGGGAGGATTTGCTACAGAAATTGAAAGGATCCATGGGAGATGCGACCCAAATAAAGAGAATAGTTTCGACACATCCCCATTTCAAAATAGGAGAAGGCTTGTATGATTTGGGTACATGGGCTAAAGATGTTAAAACCAATTTTAATTGTCTTACTCTATTTAGAATAGCATATAGCCAAAGGAACGCCCCTACCCTAGACTATAACATTTGGGACTTAGACGTGGGAAAGTTGATAGCACCTGGGGTGTTTATGGATACAGATTTATTTACCCTAATAGCCAACATGTATGACAAGGTGTTTAGGGTTGTCAGGGATAGAAAGGGAAATGTTTTGTTGACTATTTCAGCTGATGAAATCAAAAGAATCTTCAAGTTGAGTGATACCTCAATACATATGGATGATATTGACTTTGAATACTTTAAGGAAGTATACCAGACTCAGAGAGATTATTACAGAAATGAGGCCTTAAAAGGATACTTTAATAAAATAGGGGACTTGGTTGTAGTAGGGCCCAGAACCCCAAAACCATTTAATTTGGACTTTTTTAATGGCAAGGCCAGGAAAATGTACAGTGTCCTATGCCAGGTTTTGGGAGAAGATGAAGAAGTAACAATGCCTATCCACATAATGCTCATGGTGGTTCAGATTCTACATCCCCACCTATCAGTAGTCTTCAACTTTGCATCTTACATTTCCCAACAAATGCATGAAGGTTTGGTAGGAATCTAGGACAGCAATATACTTAAACCAATGGGATGGTATTCCCTTATGATGCACATGTTCTTGTCCAACAATGCTGATTTATTTGAGGAAGAGATGGAATTGACTAAGTCCCAAGATGATGAGGATTTGCCTGTCCAGATGTGGAGTGCTGATCTATCATGGGATAGAAAAGAAGTCAGTTATGTTGACTATGATAGAGTTTTTTCCACTAGGCTTAAGTCATTTTTGTGTAATCAGAATGCCAGAATCCATACAGACATGATGAAATTACAAAGACCCATGGATTTTTCCCCAGAGCTAAAGATTGCCCATAATTGGGGAGATTTAATTTTATACCCTGTTTCTATAGTGATTAGGGTTTATGGATTCAGGGGAACCCCTAATGTGTGGCCATATAGAGTCCCTCTGAAGATTGAGATGGCAAAGATTTTAAGACAACTGGGTGGACTACATGAGGAAGCCCTAGCAGGCAAAATAAAGAAATGCATTTTCCCTACCCTTACTAGAGCCCATCATTTCACTATAAAAAAGGGGGATGTACACAATTTGATAAGTATTTTGAGCCTTATCACTTAGCAACATCTATATCCAGGTGTGCAGATAATGAGGACTTTATAATGGGTATGTTCATAAAAAGAACCAAATGCTTGACATTGGAGCATCAATTTTACTACCTAGAGGATATCATTAGAAATATCTTTGACCTAGGTGACCAGGAGATTAGGAAGGAGAAGTGGCTGGTGTACAAGAAGTCTTTGGACTTTGTACATAATTTTGACAAGTCTCATGATCCTCTCAAGGAGTTTTTCCCATGGTCCAAGAAAATTGAATCTTTGATGACCTTATTTGAGGGAATTATGCAAAACTTAAATGAGAAGAAACATAGGTTAATTGAAGTTGAGCCAAAAAAGGCTCATGCTATTTTGAGTAAACTTCAGTAAGGAAGAGTAGTCCCACCAGGGGATTATGTGGTATACAAGAGGAGGGGGTACACTACTATCATACCCAAAGTTGATAAAGCTCCTCAACATAAAGGAAGGTGGCCAAAAAGTGCTATTGCTCAAGAAATGACCTCTCCCAAGAGACAAAAGATGGAAGTAAAAGAGAAAGAGAGTTATTTGTACTCTCCTTCCCAATCCCCTATGCATTATGATGACCAAGCCATTGCTAAGAAATTGGTTCAGTTGAGGAACACTGGTGAATTTTTTGTCACTTCCCAGGAGCTGCAAGAAGGGATGCCAAAGACACCTAGGCATACAACTATTGACCTCATAGTGGCAAAATTCACAATTAAAGAACTAGACCCCGTGACCAAGCAAGCCAGTGATGAATTCTTGTCAAATGAAAAATTTGTCAAGACTAGGGAATTCATTCAGTTTTTGTGGAGAATTCACATAAATGATTTCAATGACAAATGTCAAAATCTACAAGAAGCTCAGCCTCATTATACTAAAGATGATGTAGAAAAGGAGGTTAAGTAGGAGCTAGTCTCTAGATTTGATAAGATCACCACTGAAGAGGGTAGAGAATTAGTCAAGAAAAAAGGAGTCCTCATCCTACCTTAGTGGGACTTAGCTGATGCAGTAGTTTTTGATGTTTTCAGAAAACAAGAAAAAGCACTAAGCACTGCTGGGACATCAATTGGTGCCCAATTTAGTGAAGACCATGCAACCTTGGCAATCTGGTCGTTGAAGAAGAAAGACAAAAGAAGAATAAAGGAAGATGATAAGATTGAGGATGCAGGAAGCCTCATTGTCAAGAGAGTTGCTGACACCTCAGGTATAGAGGCAAAAAACCTAGCCCTTCAAATAGATAATTTGAGCATGAGGGTGGCTGAGAAAGAAAAGGAGGCTTATGATAGCCTAAATAAAAAATATGAATTTGTACTGAAGGCCTATATTGATGAAAGGGTTAAGTCCCTACAAAAGGATAACATGATAGCCATTCTAGAAGGGAAGCATATAGCTTAGTTAATGCCCCAAGTGATGGTCACTCAGGGACCTGACCAACCTTCCTCATCTAGTCCATTTGTGACTTATCCCCCATCCCCTGTGCCTTTAAGTCCTACTACCCAAGAGGCAATTGATGCTAAGAGGGAAGAACTAGAAGCTGAAAAGAATATGTTGATTATTGAAAGATCAAGGTTGGAGAAAGAAGGCAAGAGGGATCTTGAAGACTCCCTTGCGTATAAAGAAGCCGAGGAATTGGTAAAATAAAGGCATTTTGACCAGATATTTTCCAACCTTAAGAGATGTGCTAGTGAGGTTAACCTTGCTAATCTTTATTTATTAGGAAAGAAGATTACTAGCACCATAAGTAATCATGATGAGGGTAAGGAGTAATGGGATTTGATAATTGATAATTGGAAGGGGAAGACAGACCATGTAAAATATTTTTACTCCCTCTCAAAGGAACAAAACAATATTGACATCATTTTGACAAGAACCCACAAATGTCTTAAATTGATGATTAACTTGGACACCAAGAAGAACATGGTCATCAGAAGGATAGAAACTTTGGGAGGAGAATTCTCTAGGGATAGATATGACATATTTCCCAATATGTTCTAAAAGAATGGGAGAATAAAGAATAAATCCCTATGGCTAAGGCAACTGAATGAAGCACTAACCAACAGGGTTAAATGTATTATTACATTGGAAAATACAGGTTGGTTTGTGTTAACCATTGATATTCTCATCAAAGCTAGGGTATTTTGTGAATCATGGGAATCAGAGATTGAGAAGGCCAATGTTGATTGGGAGGATTTCAACAGCTAGAAAGATGAGGTTCTCAAATTTAGTTGGCCAAGTGATGAGGTGTTTACCGCTTGGATAAGAAAGTATGGTATAGTCACTCTAGTAGCATGAAGAAATAATATAAGAGTGACAATAAGCACCAGTGAAGCCAAGCAGTTTGAGTAAAGACAAGATTAAGGATTCTGCATTAATAAGGAGGAAAAATTCTAGATGATAAGGACCCAACAACCTCAGAGCAGCTCCAAGCATTCATGAGTTCGTAGGACAAAGGATTACATAACTTGTAACAAAGAATTGTTATTCCTTCTGCCTAATTTTTGTCTCATCTGTAAAATGCACTTTTGTCCTATAGGCTAGTCATTTGAAGCTTGTTGCATCCTTATTTTCCAAAAGGATTCCAAGATGACTAGGGCTATCTATAAATAGCAAGTTGTAATATTTTAAGAAGGATGGTAAAAAATAAGACTACCAGGCAGACTTCTAAATTGTGTCTGAGATTTGGTTTTGAGTCTTTTTGAATGTACTAATATCAGGCTTATATTAATAAAATACAATGGAATCTCCATTTTGACACCAATGATGTCTTTTTGCATTTTCTCTTAGTTCTTGTATGTTCAGTTTGTAAGGCATTTAGAATATACTGGTTATAAGGTAGCCATGTCATTGTTTGTGAGTTTCTTTCAAGGAGAGTTTAAATCTTGTAGATAGTTGTAGAGGGTTAGGGTTTATGTAAGAATTTGATATAGGGGTGTGAGGATTAGAGGATAGTTTGTAAGGAATTCCATCTGAGGTTTATGTGTATTTCAATTAATTATCCCTGATGTATATAAGTTTTATTCTGACTCTATGACCCATGATTAGGCACTGGCCAAAATGCTGACAAATGGTTGTTATCATCAATCCAATATTAATCAATCTTTATATTTCTGTTATCTCAAATACATGTCTGGCTAATTGTATTCAATACAATTCACTTTAGTGATTCCTTGAAGAGAGAATCAATAGGTTAGCCTTCCTAAGCCTGGTGATTTAAAAAGAAGGATCATGACATCCTTAATCCACTATTAAAATTACTGAAAGATAATACTCTGTTGAAGGTGCACACGCCTGGGTTTTTGGAGCCCAAAGTGAAGAGGGATGTACATCCTTGTTAATTAGCCTTTTCCCTGTGAGAATCCAAATTGGGAATTAAAGAGTCAAGAATTCATTCCTATATACTGATTCTACAAGAAAAAGAGCTAACATGAAGTACAATAAATTTCTTCCTCAATTGAAGATTCCACTCATACCTCTTCTCTTCAACATCACATAATATCTCCACTCTCTCTCATAATCATAGCTTGTCAATTACAAAACTATCACATATATAACCCATTACATCAATTTATCCCAACTAGGTGGGCCATGGACCTAATTACAAAATATTAATTCATTGCATCTCAATACTCAATGTGATCCATTGAATGTAGGATAAGACATAATAGTGATCCATACCAACAGATCAAACATGCTCCAGATCCATAGATCACACCACAAACCTTCACAACAAGCTACATCACCAAGTCAACAAAGAACTCATAAGAATATTAACATGCCATATGAAATTCACCAAATCTGATTTCATAATCAAATGAGATCCACCAACATGAATAAGACATGATCAAGACGCATCAACATGCATCATGAAATACCAAGACATCAATAGTAACATGTTTGTCATAGAAACTATTTACTTTTATGCTTTGTTCATCGAGAACACTAATCAACAACCACTATTATAAAATAAAATTACATTTTCATCATCTAAATCATGAACCACTCAAGATGAGGACACACATCTAGGTCCTAAAATCACCACCAGGTTAGCAACCAAGAATATTGCATAATATATTCACACCCATCCAAATACTAAAACATTATCACAGTCTGAACAACCAAAATAGAATTCTTTGATAAATCCATCACAACTCTCTCAAATCAACATTTGGACCTCTGCCACTTGAACAGTATCAAGTACATAAATCCTAGAACATAATTATATGATCGCAATATCATATATTCAATACAATAGTCGTACCACAGAAATCATCTTACTGAACATAAAAAGAACATTGTCTCCAATAGTAGGAATATGTTGATATCAATTAAAAACATTAATGGAAACACATATATGCACAAACTAAACAACATCTCAAAAATATCCAACAAGTATGTGGCTACACAAATACCTAACAAGAAGGAATGGTTTACTAGCTTTTGAAGACTACCAATCAGAAAAGAAGATTATACACATTTCCATTTGGTGGTGGCAACAAATATAAAATTAGAAAGATATAAAGGGAAACTTTCTAATAAAATATTATGGACACTCTCAATGGAAGAGAATGAGAAAATCATAGACACGTTTCAGAAGAGATGATGTAGATGGTACATTAGACTTAATCAAATTTATACATGTAATTTTTTGGTCCTATTAAAATATGATTTTGATAATTTTCTTCATCCCTTTAATATGTGTATTCTTCTTATATGTAGCTAATTATTTTGGTATTCAGGTGTTAAGTACAACTTGATAGAATGGATGACATTGTACAACATGTACATTTTACAAATTTTGGCTAATCAAAGTTGTAATGCTAGGAGTGTACAATTGTTTTATTTAAGTTTTTGGTCCTAGATTTAAATTTGATAATAATTCTCTCTTAGTCATTGTAACACA
>MU228444.1:921031-940645 GCA_018584345.1 Thuja plicata
TAATCAAAGTTGTAATACTTGGTACTTGTACAATTGTTTTATTTAAGTTTTTGGTCCTAGATTTAAAATTGATTTTGATAATTGTCTTTGTCCCTAAATAACACATATATTGGTTTTATATACATAGGTAATTATTTTGGTAGTGAGATATCAAGTACAACTTGATGCCATTGATGACAACTACAACTTGTGAATTTTACAACAATTGGATAATCAAAATTGTAATACTTGGTGAGTAAATTAGACTGAATAAAATTATACATGTAACTTTCTGTAGCATTATTTCAACTTTACTTTTAAATACATTTGAACATTCATTTTTATATTGCAGGTCCCATAGAAGAACATACACATGAACTATATGCAAAAATGCACACTTGTATTCCTCAATTTCTATTTTATAAACAATATACACTTGTATTTGTCCAATTTTCTTTTATAAACAATGAGCACTTGTATTCATCCAATTTTGTTTTTGTAGACACCTAAATCTGATTAACCTAATTCAATCATATTTAGTGCCTTCTGGGACATATTAGATAAGTAATTAAGCATTACCTAGTTGACCTATGTAATCCCCTAGCCCTAATTATTTCAATTAATTGGCTATAATCCTGATTAATTATTAAAAGAAACCAATAGCTTAATAATTAATTAAAACCCTATTCTCCTATTATTGAATGAATATATTATTTATGTAATTCAATTCATTAATATTCCTTTTAACCCCTAACCTAACCTATCTCAACAACCTAACTCAGAGTTCAAACTAATACCAACATATTCACCCATGCTAATCCTAATCCTAATCGTAATCCTAATCCTATCCTAAAATCTCCCTAATGATGTCACATTCCTAATCTTTGGATTAGGAATTCAATCCCTTCCCCAAAGTCAACTTTCTCAAGATCTATCTTATCCCCTCACCCATGCCTCATTAATGCCTTGTACACCCCTCATTTAGGCTCTTACACCCTCATTAATAGCCTTATCTCCTAAAGTCTCCTCTCATCTCCTTGGCTCGCTTCCCTAAATGGTCACATTCCTCCCTCTTTTCAACCCAATCATATTGTGACACTTGTCATCATATGGTGCACTTGAAGAAGCACAGTCCATGTGCTCTCTTTTAGGTTCATATGAGCCTCTCCTCAGGATAGTATCCTGACCCTTGATTCCTCACCCATTTTCTATAAAAGAAACCTCATTCCTTCACAATTTCATCCACCTTTCATGCATTGTTATAATGCTAGTTTTGAGAGCAAATCAGAAATCCAATTCCAAAGCAGAGTTATAATGTCAATTCAAAGAACCCCTCTTGAAGCTTGAAGTATATCAAATCTAGAGCACACATCCATAACCATGGACAAATCAAAAGATCAAAAGGGAGCTTGGATTATGTTTTAGGGAGGTTTGCACTGCTTATGCTTTTATTTTTTTTAGGCTTTCTTTTCAGTCCAATCATGTATGTAGTTTAGATTATTAGTTGTAGAGTGTTTTAATTCATTATTATGCTCCTTTACACCTAATTTTCATAGCTCACATTCTGGCATGCCTGGTGGGACCCACTTCACGGGTCAGTTTTACTAACAATAATGGTTTCTCTTGAGTTTTTGAGTTCGTAGTATCTTCAGGTTTAAAGGCGTCTTGGCTCAAAATGGACTCTACCTAATTTTTTTATCGATGAGAGGGTTGAGGCTAAGCTTATCATCACGTTGACCTTTTTAAGGGTAGTATCGCTAACTTTGACCAAAATCATGCACAATTGAATTTTGGTCAACTATGGTCAAACTTCATCCTTTCATTCTGATTTTCAAACCAGGTGTTCCCTATACCACTTGGAACCTAGGTTTTCAGTTTCACATGTTTCAAGGACATTTGACTTTTTGGTCAACTCTAGTTGACTTTTTTGGTCAACTGTCTTGATTTGCATGGATGAGCCTTTTTAGTCAACTTTGGTTGACTTTTTCTCGTCAACTATCTCGGTTGAATTTTTTTGGTCAACTCTGGTTGATTTGTGGTCAACTGTCTCTATTTGCGTTTAGTTCACGGAAATGCTCATAATGTTTGCACACGAGCTCCATTTTTAAAGATTCAAAAGGCATCGAAAAGATGACTCGGAGGGCTATCTAGATTTGCAGACTGCTTTTTTAGATTCCTCATCAAAAAAATTAGGTGAAATATTTGAAGTCCCCCTTTCTTTTTCATACTAATTTAATCAAACAAACTCAATCTCGAATGCACAAAGAATTGAATTAAGCTATCAAAGATCTCTTTTTGGGTTTAAAATAAAATAAGCTATCAACATTCTCATTTTGGGTTTTAAAATTGAACAAGGAAAATCTCACATCTCTTTTTGGATCTAAAAATTGAACAAGGCAAATCTCACATCTCTTTTTGGATCTAAAATTAAACAAGCAAACTCACACATTTTCATTTTGGGTTTCTAACAATTGAACAATAACAATCACACCTTTTTTCTTTCAATTGCACTAAAATCATGCAAAATCAAATCTTGAATGCATAAAGGGTTAACATCTTTGTTTCAGCTTTGAAATTTGACAAAATGAACAACACTTCAAGTTTGGGTTTAAAATTGAACAACTTAATCAAATTTCATCTTGAATGCATAAACATGAATTGAACAACGAAAAGTACATTTCAATTTGGTGCAAATAAAATCAAACAAACTTGCGAGTTTATTTATGCATAAATCAAACATTTCTTAACTTGTCAAAGGAATTAACCGTGTTTTTGGCATCTTTGGTGCACTTGCACAAAATCTATAGAGAACAACCTCACTTCACACACTATCCTCTCCCACTGGCATTTGTGGTTGGTGCAAGAGAAAAGTGATTGTGAACATTCGAACCTTTCAAATTTCATAAAGGGTCCTGTCTAGAAGAAACATGATTCCTTCCAGAGAATGACCCCAAACTAGTAAATCCTTTGGCCAATATAGAAATAAGGTGGACTTAAAGGTTTGTTTATATCCCTTCAAGCTCAGGTCGGTCATGTTCAATGGTAGTCCATACTGGTGCAGGAGCACCCTTGAGAAGCCATCAAGTTTGGTGGTCTCATGTCATTTTGGGTGTCTAAGTGTGTGAAAGACCCTCTTGAAGGGAAATGTAAATACATAAGGTCATGTGGACCAAGAGTGTTTTAGGTAGGTTTTATTTTATGCTTCTTGTTATGTGAAAATAGCTCTTTTTGGCTCTTTTTAGTGGACAGTAATTGATGATGTCATCAAAGGGAAGGGTGATGTCATGGTTTTTCTTAGGGTCCTTGGTTACCCTAGGTGGTCTAACTAAGGTTAGATAAGTCAGATTGGTGGAAAAACACTTGAAAAGTGTAAGTTTGCAAAAGATGTAAAAATGTTGCATAGCAACATTAGCAACTTTTAAAAGTTGTTGACAACATTTTGTTGTTTAGAGTGTTTCAAGGTTTAAGTTATCTTTGCACCCATATAAGGAGTAAAAAACATGTTTTCTAGGGATATATAAGGTAGGAAAACCCTAATTTGGAGGGTTAGAAGACATTGTATGAATTTTGAGTTTTGGAGCCAAGGGCATTTTTGAATGAAAGAGAAGTAGCATTGAAGAACTTGGTGTTTTCCTTGTGTTGTATGGATTAGATTAGGGAATATGATCATTTGATGCCATTGTTGGGCATGCTGTAAATCTTTTTCAGTAGGTAGTTTGTTTTGTAGTAGCTTTCTTTTTGTAGGTTGTAGATTCTTTTGTTTTGGACTGTTTGGTGTCCAGTTTTGACTAAGAAGAAAAGATGTGGACCTAACTCCACTTCCCACCATTGGTTCTATATGGACACTTGGGGATGGAGAATAGGTCCATGGAGCTTCGAGAATATAGAAGGAGGAGCTCTAAAAGTGATGGCAAGTATTTTTAGGATCTTGTCCTAGACGAGCTAAATGAATAGCCCGGTTAGGAAGATGAAATAACAGTCAGCTTGAAATTGTAGGAGGGTGTTTTCATGAGCCAAGAAGGCCATGGATGTGATGAGCTATGTTATGCAGGTACTCATTAATGTGGAGGAGTGCCCATGAACTTATTTTGCTAATTTTTGAACCCAAAGACCCAAAACTGGTCCAAAAACAAGAAATGAGCCATATTCTAGAAGTAGGGTGTACGGACAGGGTTGGACCTTGACACCTAGAAATTATTGGTGGGTTTTTTCTTTACTTACAAATTTCTAGAAGATATTTGGGGGTTCTTTGAGTTTTTTGCACTGAAAAAGTGTTGTCCGACATTTTAGGAGGCCTAATTGGCCAAAAAGGCTACAAGGCCTAAAAGATAGGAATCTAGGGATCGATAGAGAAATGGTTAAACTTGGAGGCTTAAAAACCATGTTGTAATCCAATATTGTAGTGAAATGAATCCCTTGACTTATTTAAACTCAATTTCATGGTTAGGGCTTGGAAGTTGAAGATGTGAAGATTTCTTGCAGAGAACTAAGTGGTGAACTTTATAAGATAGGAAGACTTTTGGTTGGAGGGGAAGAATTGAATCTTTCCAAGCTTTAGAGGGTGGATTGAGGAAACCCTAGAGGTCATAGGAGAGGCCTAAGAAGAGTTTCAAGAAAACTTAGGAGGTTACTAGGAGTCTCCGTATCAGAGTGGTATCAGAGCCCAAGTTCAAGATTTGGGAAGGAGAAAAAGTGCAGCTAGTGGATGTTGCAGACCAAAGATTCAAGTGAGGAGTCTAGTGCATCAAAAAACATGGTGACCAATGCTAAATTGGCCAAGAAAGTGGATGAAAAATAAGAGGATAATAGGTTACTAAGAGAGAGATTGGCTCAAATGGAGCAACTCTTGGATGAATTCCAAGCTAAGGCAGATAGAGTAAAGGACAAGGTGGACCAGAAAGAGGAAAAAGAAGCTAAAGAGAAGGAATGGGACCTAGAAGAAGAAGAACCTACCCCTGATACGGTCTTACCAGAGGAACCCTTGTTGAAGGCACTCAAAGCCTTAAGTGGTAAAGCCTTGGAGGGTGTGCCACTATTTAATGGACAAATGGATGTTGATTTAGTTTTGGGCTGGATAGACAGTCTTGAGAATCACTTTGAATGTGATGGAGTGACAGATGCTCAAAATTTGAAGGTGGCTAAGTCTAGATTGAGAGGACCAACACTTGCCTGGTGGAAATATGTTCAGAATGAGAGGGAGAAAGAGGGAAAGAGTCCTATTGTGTCATGGAAGGGTATGTTGGCTAAGCTGAAACAAACTTATCTCCCAGATGACTATGAAGTTCAAATGCATAGAAAGAGACAAAACCTTATACAAAAAGACCTTGAAGTCCAAGAATATACATAGGAGTTTTAGAAGTTATGTTTAAGGTCCAAGATAGTGGAGGATGAAAGCATTAGATTGGCTAGATATCAAAATGGGCTCAAGTGGTCTATACAAGAGGAGATGAGTCTCACTACTCTAACAAGTGTGAGACAATGCTATCAGATGGCTCTAAAGATAGAAGAAAAGAGTAAGAGAAAACATGATTAGACCTCTAGAGGAAGAGGTAGAGGAAAAGAAAATAGAGGAAGAGGCAGATTTGCAAGCAGTTTTGCAAGCAGACATAGTGACTATAGGTCCCAAGGTGAAGCTAAATTGACTGAGATAGTCAATGAGACCAGTGGTAGAGGTAGCATGAGTAGAGGAAGAGGATTCTAAGGTGGTGGAAGAGGTAGATTTGGAGGTTCAGGCAGAGCCTCACACTTTGAAAACATGAAATGTTTTCATTACAATCAACTAGGCCATCCAGCCTATAGGTGCCTGAAGAAGGCTTCTAGCTCACATGGTGATAAAAGAGTAAATTAAATTGCTCAAGAGGATAATAACAGTGGTAAAACCCCTGAAATCAACCTTGATTTAGAAAGTGGGGAGAATCTCATGATTGGGAGAATACTCATTAAAGAGCCTATCAAAGAAGAAGCTAAGCAAAGGAGGGCACTTTTCAGAGTAAAGTGCAAGATTCTTGGAAAAGTTTGCAGAATGATCATAGACTTAGGGTCTAATGATAATATTATCTCAGAGGAGGCAGTCAACAAATTAGGATTGGAAAAAATACTTCATACAAACCCATATCGAGTGACATGGTTGAATAAGGGTCAGCATGTTCTTGTTAATGAGCAAGCATGGGTTAATTTCTCAATAGGAAAGTATGTGGACATAATATTATGTGATGTACTCCCAATGGATGCATGTCACCTACTCTTGGGTAGGCCATGTCAGTTTGATAGGAAGACAATTCATGATGGAGAGAAAAATTCTTATTCTTTCAAGAAAGATGGGATCACTTATAAAATTCAGTCACTTGTGGATGATGAGGGGTCTACATCAGCCGAGTCTAATGTCTTATTGTAGGGAGGTAAAGAGTATTTGCAGACAGTAAAGAGTGGAGAAGGATTACACTATGCTATCTTGCTTAAGCCTAGTGAAGAGAAGAAGGTGGAACAAACACCATTGCCAAAGGAAGTGCAAGAGTTATTGAAAGAGTTTAAAGACATAGTTAGTGATGGAACACCAGCAATGTTACCACCTCCAGGGGACATAAGTCATCAGATTGACTTCATACCCGGAGCATCTCTACCAAACAAGGTTTCATACAAGGTGACTCCTGACCAAAACAAGGAGATAGCTAAACAAGTCTAAGAAATTTTGGACCAAGGTCTAATTAGGCCCAAAGAATTAGCCCATGTGCAGTGCCAGTGATTCTAGCATCAAAGAAGGGAGGAAATTGGAGGCTTTGTATAGAATCAAGAGCAATAAATAGAATCATTGTGAGATACAGTTTCCCATTCCTAGGATTGAAGATCTTATGGACTGTTTGGGAGGAGAAAGGTACTACACCAAATTGGATTTGAAGAGTGGATACCATCAAATTAGAATTAAGGAGGGTGATGAATGGAAGACAACATTCAAGACAACATAAGGGCTCTATGAATGGTTGGTCATGCCCTTTGGGCTCAACAATGCTCCAAGAACCTTTATGAGGTTGATGAATGAGGTGTTGAAGGACTACATAGGCAGACTTGTAGTTCTGTAGTTAGATGACATCTTAATTTTTAGTAAGACAAAGGAAGAACACCTCCAACATTTGCAGATTGTGATGAAGAAACTTCATGAGGATAAGTTGTCCATTAACTTGGAAAAGTGTAAATTTATGAAACAAGAGTTGATCTATCTTGGTTTTGTGGTGTCATAAGGAACCTTGAAGATGGATCCCAGCAAGGTTGAGGCAATATTAAGTTGGCCTACCCCTACATGCAGTTTTGAGGTAAGAAGTTTTCATGGACTTGCACAATTTTATAAGAAGTTTATTAGAGGCTTTAGTGAAATATGTGCACCAGTCTTAGATACAATTAAGGGAGGAGTGAAAACCAAATTCAAATGGACTCCAGAGTCTGGTAGAGGTTTCTAAGTATTGAAAAAGAGAGTGGCAACATAATCTATTTTGGTTTTGCCAAATTTTGATAAGTTATTTACCCTTGAATGTGATGCAAGTGGTGTAGCTATTGGGTCAGTATTGAATCAAGAGAATAGGCCAGTGGCATTTTATAGTGAGAATTTGAATGAGGCTAAGAAGAGATACTCTTATTATGACCTAGAGTTATATGCATTGGTGCAAGCCTTAAGAAAATGGAGGCACTATTTGTTACCAAAGGAATTTGTAGTTTATACTGATAATAAAGCTGAGTTTTATCAATTCTCAGGAGAAGTTGAGCAACAAACACCTTAAATGGATGGAATGTTTGCATGCCTATACCTTTACTATCAAAAATAAGAAAAGGGCAGTTTAATAAAGTGGCTGATGCTTTGAGTAGGATACTCTTGACAGTCCAAGAAGTGCAGCTACAAAGTATAGGCTTAGGAAGCTTCAAGGAGCTTTATGAAGGTGATGAGGACTTCTCAGAAGCATACAAGGTATGTAAAGATTTCAAAAATCATTTCCATAGTCAATTTATAGAATATACAATTTAGAATGATCTCTTATTTAGAGAAGGGAAGTTATGTGTTCCCAGGGGATCTATGAGGGAGAATGTTATACAAGAAAAGCACAATGGTAGCTTAAGTGGGCATTTTGCCCTAAATAAGACACTAGAACTAGTGAAAAGGTTCTATTATTGGCCTAGGATGAAGAAGGACATCAGGAAGTATGTGGAGCAATGTTTGATTTGCCAAAAAGCTAAGGGTATCTCATCTAATGCATGTTTGTATCAGCCCTTACCCATTCCTAATAGGCCTTAGGAATGTATCAGTGTGGATTTTATTGTTGGGTTGCCTAGAACCAAGACTGGTTTAGAGAGTATCTTTGTGGTGGTAGATAGGTTTAGCAAGATGAGCCATTTCATTTCTTGCAAAACCACCCATGATGCCAGTCATATTGCTCATTTGTTCTTTAAAGAAGTGGTAAGGATTCATCAGTTACCCATCAACATAGTATCTGACAGAGATGCAAAATTTATGGGTCATTTTTGGAAGACCTTGTGGTCAAGGTTGGGAACCAATCTGTCATTTGGGTCAGCCTACCATCCCCAAATAGATGGTCAGACTGAAGTGAACAATAGAGTGCTAGGAAATCTCCTTAGGTGCTTGACAAAGGAGTATGGAGTGATGTGGGATCAGATGTTACCACAGGCTGAATATGCCTACAATGACAGTACAAATAGGACAACAGGAAAAATCCCCTTTGAAATAGTTTATGGGCTGCACCCTAGAGGTGTGTTGGAGTTAAGAAACTTGGAAAATGTAGAAGGAAGGAGTGCATATGTAGAAGATTTTTCTCAATCCATGAAGGAAGTTCATGATCAAGTGAAGAAGCAACTCCAAGAGGCTACACAAATATTAAAAGCCAAAGTTGATGAAGTTAGAAGGGATATTCAATTTGCTGTGGGTGATCTTGTGATGGTATATCTCAACAAGTCCAGGTTGCAGAAGGGAGTCCCCACCAAACTTCAAATGAGAAGGATTGGTCCTTGCAAGATTCTTGCAAAATATGGGCACAATGCCTATAAAATAGACTTGCCAACAGATTTGGCAATATATCCTATTTTTAATGTGTAGGATTTAGTCCAGTATAAAGGACCTACACTAGTGGTTACTAAGGTATAGACAGATGGTAAGGCAATAGCAGCAGATGTTCAACTTACCCCTACACCAAAACCAATAGCAGTGAATATTTTGGACTCTCAGGTGAAGAAAAAGACCAGGCAGGGAACCTACATGGAGCATCTCATTCAGTGGGCAGGAAAGTTAGAAGTTAACTCTACTTGGGTAGCTAAGAATGAGTTTAAGAAGCAGGGCATTAATCCTATGCTCCTGTCCCCAGAGGTGACATAATTTCTTAGCCTTGGTAGTATGGTGCAGGAGCCCTTGAGAAGCCAGCAAGTTTGGTGGTCTCATGTCATTTTGGGTGTGTAAGTGTGTGAAAGACCCTCTTGTAGGGAAATGTAAATACCTAAGGTCATGTGGACCAAGAGTGTTTTAGGTAGGTTTTATTTTATGCTTCTTGTTATGTGAAAATAGCTCTTTTTGGCTCTTTTTAGTGAACTATACTTGATGATATCATCAAAGGGCAGGGTGATTTCATGGTTGTTCTTAGGGTCCTTGGTTACCCTAGGTGGTCTAACTAAGGTTAGATAAGTTATATTGGTGGAAAAACACTTGAAAAGTGTAAGTTTGCAAAAGATGTAAAAATGTTGCATAACAACATTAGCAACTTTTAAAAGTTGCTGACAACATTTCGTTGTTTAGAGGGTTTCGAGGTTTAAGTTATCTTTTCACCCATATAAGGAGTAAAAAACATGTGTGCTAGGGATATATAAGGTAGGAAAACCCTAATTTGGAGGGTTAGAAGACATTGTACAAATTCTAAGTTTTGGAGCCAAGGGCATTTTTAAATGAAAGAGCAGTAGCATTGAAGAATTTGGTGTTTTCCTTGTCTTGTATGGATAAGATTAGGGACTATGATCATTTGATGCCATTTTTGTTCATGTTGTAAATTTTTTTCAGTAGGTAGTTTGTTTTGTAGTAGCTTTCTTTTTGTAGGTTGTAAATTCTTTTGTTTTGGACTGTTTGTTGTCCAGTTCTGACTGAGAAGCAAAGATGTGGACCTAACTCCACTTCCCACAATTGGTTCTATACGGCCACTTGGGGATGGAGACTAGGTCCATGGAGCTTCAATAATCTAGAAGGAGGAACTCTAAAAGTGCTTGCAAGTATTTTTAGGATCTTTCCCTAGGCGAGCTAAATGAATAGCCCGATTAGGAAGATCAAATAACAGTCAGTTTGAAATTGCAGGAGGGTGTTTTCATGAGCCAAGAAGGCCATGGATGTGATGAGCTATGTTATGCAGGTACTTAGTAATGTGGAGGAGTTCTCATGAACTCATTTTTCCAAGTTTTGAACCCAAAGACCCAAAACTGGTCCAAAAATAAGAAATGAGCCATATTCCAGAAGTAGGGTGTACGAACAGGGTTGGACCTTTACACCTAGAAATTATTGCTGGGTTTTTGCTTTACTTGCAAATTTCCAGAAGAGATTTGGGGGTTCTTTGAATTTTTTGCATTGAAAAAGTGCTTTCCTACATTTTAGGAGGCCTAATTGGCCAAAATGGCTACAAGGCCTAAAAGATAGGAATCTAGGGATAGATAGAGAAATGGTTAAAATTGGAGGCTTAAAACCCATGTTGTAATCCAATATTGCAATTAAATGAAGCCCTTGACCTCCTGCAACTCAATTACATGGTTAGGGATTGGAAGTTGAAGATGTGAAAAGTTCTTGCAGAGAACTAAGTGGTGAACTTTATAAGATAGGAAGACTTTTGGTTGGGGGGGAAGAATTGAATCTTTCCAAGCTTTAGAGGATGGATTGAGGAAACCCTAGAGGTCCTAGGAGAAAACTCAAGAGGTTACTTTGAGTCTTCCTATCACATACTGAGTGACTATCCTTAGCATACTGGCATGGTTGAACTAGGCTCTTAAGTGAGTCATGTTATACAAATCAATTGTAGGTACAACATAAAAAAACTAGCAACTCATAAATCTAGGAATCTACCTGATCTATCTCTGAAAGCTTGATAATCGATAGGGTAAGAAAGATAGTAACTTCCCTGAGAAATTCACACATTCATGCCACCCTAAGCATTTGGAGTCAGATAATACAACATCATGGAGCCTCATGCTTGATGGTGGTTGTATTCTGATTAGCTCTTGTGTGTGTGCCTACGTATGTAGACAAAGGTTTTCAAGCTCACTGCATCCTTAAGGTAGAAAGTGCATGTATGTATCTTCACTGTTACAAACCTTGTGCAAAGAATATCTTTAACATACACAATCCAAAATTTTTTAAGTCCTTTTTTAAAAGAGATCGACATTTTATTCTTATTGAAAGGTTGCTTTGCCTCTGGCAAGATTTTTTGCTCCCAAATCCTCAAGATCATCATTTATTCTAAAAGAATTCCAATGCATAGTTGTTATAGTCAAATGTCTCATCCTAAACATTATCAAATTGAGCTCATATCTATTTTTGTGAAACACAAGAAAGTCAGGTCCTTTGTTTTTTCCCATATCCTAGATCAGCAGGGCTATCTTTTTTAGGGTCAGTGCTTCTTCCTAATCTAAGCTTAAGTCTTCCATCCATCTTCATCCTTTCTCCCTATCCAACTCATCTACAAAGTGTCATGTCAAACATCTATTATGATGAGTTTGGTCGTCATATCTCTTCCTTGTCTTTATCCTATTCTAGTGATGATGAAGGTCTTGTTGATAATGATGTGTATTTCAAAAACCTTAGCAACATTTCTCCAAATACCATCCAAACTCTAGCCATTCCTCCATCCTACCCCATCATATTTTTATCCTATTCCATTGATGATGAAGGTCTTGTTGATCATGATGCATACTTTGAAAACCTTAGCAAGCTCACCCCAACATCCTATTCTAGTGATGATGAATGTCTTGTTGATCATGTTGCGTACATGCAAAGCCTTAACACACTTGCTCCAAGCATCCCCCAAACTCCAATTATTCCTCCACACTATCACATCATGCCACCATGCATACCCGATAAGTAAAATCCATCTTATCCTTCATCCACATCTCCTTCCTATACATTCATGCCTTCATCTTATCCCACAATCATGCCTCAAACTTTGTCTTTCCACAACAACCCTACTAGCTACATCCCTAATGCCAATCCACCATATTTTTATCCTCCAACCCATGTTCAAATCCCTAATCCTAGTCCTCCATTTCATCCAAATCATCACCATAATCCCCATGCTATTACTAATCTACTATCCCATTTATCCTACCCATCTATTGTTAGAAACACTAAGAGGGGGGGTGAATCAGTGTTTGTCTATTTATTACTTTTCAGCAACTTAAACATAAATCAAACATACACTTAATGAAGCTTAACATAAGAACTCATAACACATGATATGATTATGGGGAAACCTTGATCAGAGGAAAACCCCGGTGGGAATTAGTAACCACAAATATTGTACTAGTATAGTGAACCTCTTAAATTTCCTTTGCCCTGTTAGAAGTATTCTTTACAATGCAAGTACAATGACCTTGTTAAAGGTCTGACCCTGTTAGGAGTCTTTTACAAAACCCTGTTAAAGGTATATGGCTCACTGCCCAATAAGATGAAGGCTACAACCTTCTAATAGTTGATATACAAGGGTTTTACCATTTTAGGGATCTTTGGAGTCTTGATCCTCTCTCATGGGGGGGTTGGTTGTAATTATGGTCTTTAGAGAGTCTCTTGAGACATTGCATTCATACCTTTTCTTCCCATCTCTTTTTGGAGAGGAGTTTCTTCCCACTAGGTTTTCTCATTTTCTCCTCTTTACAAATATTTGGTTGTGATTGGGTACCTCATCGGGCATTGTTGTCGGCACCCAAGTTTTCTTTCTTCCATGTAATTGCATCCATACACTTAGCCTTTTAGCTACTCGCTAAGTTTATCTTAAGGGGCGTGTTAGAGTAAAAAGGTTATTTAACTTAATTAATTTAATCATATTGATTAATTAATTAATTAAGTCACTTTTTTTTTTCTTTTTTCACTTAAGCTAAATTTGGGAAGCTTTAGTTTGCATTTAATAATTCTTTTATTTTATGCATGCATCCTTTAGGGTTTGCTTTAAGGTTTTTGATCTCATTGTAATAACATTTTTTTATGAAAAACAACACATGTTATATATATATATATATATATATATATATTCTTATTGGTGATATTGCATTATAAATTATAAATAAATTTGATCATCCTCCGCATAGAAAAAATAAACATACAATGTGATTTCATCTCCAACATCAGCATCATCATGTCCAACATTAGTAGCATCATGTCTAGTATCAGAAGGGGAAACATCACTCTGGGACCCATATATATCACTGCAATTTGTGTAAAAATGTGGTGTGCTGGGGATATCCCTCATCTGGGTCAACTGCTCCAACAAATTGCTCGAAAGGGAACTCAATGAACCAACAACATAAACCACTTCTCAATGTTGGAAAGGTGCATGAATAACTAGAGAAGGAGGAGTAACAATGAGATCATCACGCGCATGATCTTGAGAAACATCACTCAAACAGGCCACTCATCAGTCTTGTAGCATACCTTTATCAACCCCTTGGAATGCTATCATGTAAAATTAATTGGGTTTCATACCCAATTCAAACTAAGCCCATAATTTTTTCAAAAAATATAGGGGCACCTCATGATTAGCATGTGGTGGATGGTACAATACCATCCACCATCGTACCCAAAGATTTCTAGAAATCTATGGGTGTTGACACCACTTGATATAAATATGTGATTTATTTGAAGGTGTGACTTCTTTCATTTTAGGGTTCACAAAAAATTTACGCATGTCATTTTTTTAAATTTTAAATCCTTGACCTCTTTATAAGAGAGGTCATTAACATAATATGCACGCATAGACTCCCTCCATCTCTGAAAACTATCGAGATCAGAGTCTAGTGCCTGAAAAAAATCTACAATGTCTTGCAAGGTATCTCCAAGGCATAGTAGCCATAGAGGTGAATGAGGATCATTTCTAATTGTATTATTATCTCGTAATGTTGCACGTGTATTTTTCATTATGTTTTCTCTCAATTCTTCAGGTGTAGGTGTAGGTGTAGGTGTAGGTATAGGTGTAGGTGTAGGTGTAGGTGTAGGTGTAGGTGTAGGTGTAGGTTTAGGTGTAGTTTTAGGTGGAGGTGGGATTGGAGGTAGTGGTGGATGTTGACCTAAAAGGTCATATATGGTAAAATTATCCATCAAATATGTTAATGAATATAACTTGCATATATATACAAACATGTAAATTTACCTTTACTATTTAATGTCAAATGGATTAATTAACCTTCACCAGTCACATAAAATGATTAATTAAATGCTACAAAAAGTAAGTACATGCCAACATAAAATTTCTCAATCCATTAATTAAGAAATTTCAATGCATTAAACAACTGGATCTAAGCACTGTCATGAAAATACAGTTTAAATCCTCCCTTCCTCACACATAGTCTATACAAAATGACAACTACCCTTGGATTAGGGTTTTGTCTACCTTATATACCTTATCTTCACATGTCTGGACCCTCATGTCGGGATTTGGGCACCATTAAATCCCTTTCCTAAAAAATAGGAAATGTTTTCATGACAACTTTGCAAAATTGGAAAAGTTGTCATGACAACTTTTACATCTTTTGCCAAAATGACATCTTGTCACTTCTAATTCCCTAAATTGGTCCTAAAAATTATTATATGACCTTAAAATACTCAAAGATGTCAAAACCATGAATGCCACTCCATTTTAGAGTTTTGATCAACCCTTTGACCTTTTGGTTGACTTCTATGGACATAGACCCCTAGTTACAACTTGACCACATCAACTACTAAACCCTAATAATTACTAGCCCTAGTCACACCTTAGAAACACTTGGGACTTATAACATAGTCCTTATTAACTGATGGTTAGCCAAACCAACCTAAAAGCCAAGAATACAAAAAGATCTATCTAAGACCTTAGGGTGCTCCTACACCATTCTCCCTTGCAACAAACAAGTTAGGGTACCTGTGGTGTCAGGAAATCCTCACTGATTCCATGTTTCTTGAAGTCACTCTTAGCTATCCAAGTAGCTTATGACTCTAGTTGTTGTCTCCACTTCACTAGATGTTCCATATATATCTTATACCTGGTCTTCTTTTTCTCTCTTGAATCTAGTATAATTTTAGCTTGTGGTTTGATCTAATCCGGAGTCTTGAACTCCCCCATATCCCTTTTCAACTTAGTATTATACTATACTTCATCCATTTATAGCCCTTTATAATTTATCAAATATTTCACATTGAAGATGGGAGAAATTGACATCTCCTTGGGTAATTCCACCTTATAGACATTGGGTCCATACATTACCAACACCTTGCAAGGCCCAATCCTTTCCATCTACAGCTTACTAGGTATCCTATTTTGTAGCCTGGCCTTGTTAAAAAACACAATTACTAGATCACCTACTCAAAATTTTAGATCCCTTCTTCCTTCATTCCTCTTGGCTGTCAACTTCTGATTTGCCTCCATTAATGTCTTTCTAACTTGTTCATGTACCTCTCTCATTGACTGAGAGAAATCATCATCATGACCAATGATGCCTTCATATCGTTGTAGATCTCTCAACTCAAGTACACCCCATGAGTGTAACCCATAAACAATCTCAAATGGACTCTTACCTGTGGTCCAATTTGTGCTATCATTGTAGGCAAATTCTGCCTGAGGTATCACTTGCTCCCAACTTTGTCCATATTCTTTTGTCAATCATCTCAACAAATTACCAAGTACCTTGTTGATCACCTCTATTTTTCCATCCGTTTGAGGATGATAACCTGAGCTATGTGACAAGTTGGTTCCTAGCCTTCTCCAAAGTGTCTTCTAGAAATTTCCCATAAACTTCACATCTCTATCTACAACTATGCTTGTTGGCAAGCCATGTATTCTCACTAGCTCTTTAAAGAACAAATGGGAAATATGGCTAGCATCATGTATTGTTTTGCATGGGAAAAAATAACTCATCTTGCTAAATATTTCTACTTCCACAAACACACTGTCTAAACAAGTAGGTGTCCTAGGTATCCCCACAAAAAAATCCATACTTATGCTATCCCATGGTCTACTTGGGATGGGCAATGGCTGATATAAGCCTGCATTTTATGAATTTCCTTTTTCTTTCTGACGCATTCCACACTTCTCTACATATCTCCTTATATCTCTCTACATTTTTGGCCACCAATAGAATCTCTCCACTAGATCCAAAGTCTTGTTCAGTCCACATTATTGTTTTCCTTTGAACAACAATCCATTTTGAAGAGCGTAGTATGCATACTCACTCTGAAAGTGATTCTCAAACTCCTTACACACCTTGTAGATCACTGAGAATTTTGTATCTCCTTCATAAAGGTCCTTGAACCCTTCTACCTCTATACTCTACAACTAAATCTCTTGTATAGTAAGCATCCTTCTACTAACGACATCTGCAACTTTATTTTTAACCCCCTTCTTATACTTAATAGTGAAGGTGTATGACTACAAAAAATTCATCCATTTGACGTGTCTCAAGCTTAGTTTGTCTTGAGTATTGATATAACTCAATGCTTGGTTATCTGTAAAGACAAAAATTTCTTTAGGCAATAAATAATGCCTCTGCTTCTTTAGGGCTTGTACAAGATCATATAGCTCTAAGTCATAGGAAGAGTACCTAGACTTTGCCTCATTCAATCTTTCACTAAAGAATGCCACTGGCCTACCTTCTTGGCTTACTTGACAGCCCCCACTGCTATGTTTCTTGCATCACACTCTACTATGAAAGGTTTGTCAAAACTTGGTAACAAAAATATAGGTTGAGTAGATAATTCTCTCTTCAACCTTTCATACCCCTCATTAGTGGCCTTGGTCCATACAAATTTGGTTTTCAACCCTCCTTTAATGGTCTCTAGGAATGGAGCACAAATTTCACTAAATTTTCTATTAAACTTCCTATAGAATTGGGCTAACCCATGGAAGCTCCTAACTTCAGTCCTTTTTTTAGGAGTAGGCCAGTTCAATATGGCCTCTACTTTGTCCTTATCCATCTTCAAGTCACCTTGGGAAACTACAAATCCTAGGTAGCCTAGTTCTTCCTTCATGAACTCACTCTTTTCAAGATTGATGGTGATCTTTTCTTCTTGCAACCTCTTCAAAACTAATTCCAAGTGTTTCATATGATCTTCCTTTGTTTTTCTAAAAACGAGGATGTCATCTAGGTAGACAAATATAAATACACCTATGTATTCTTTCAAGACATCATTCATCACCCTCATTAAGGTACTAGGCTCATTGGTAAGCCCAAAGGGAATAACTAACCATTCATATACACCCTCTATAGTATTAAAGGCTAACTTCCACACATCACCTTCTTTCATCCAAATTTGGTAGTAACCACTTTTCAAATCAAGTTTAGAGAAGTACTTATCACCCCCCAAATAATCCATTAAATCTTCTATTCTAGGAATAGGAAATATATATCTAATAGTTATCCTATTAATTTCCCTAGAATCAGTACACATCCTCCACTTATCTCCCTTCTTAGGAGCCAACACCACTGGGAAAACACACGGGCTTATGCTCTTCCTAATCAGCCCTTGGTTCAAAAGTTCTTTTACTTGCTTGGCTATCTCCTTGTTTTGCTCTGGTGTCATTTTATATGCAGCCTTATTTGAAAAAGATTCTCTTGGCACAAAGTCAATCTGATGAATTATCTCCCTCTTTGGTGGTAGTGTAGCTGGTCTACCCTCACATATTATGTCCTTAAACTGATCCAATAGTTGTTTCACTTCTTCTAGCATAGGTGCTTTCTTATAAGTCTCCTCCTCCTTTGGTTGCAACATGATTGCATAGCTAACTCCTTCCTCTTTCATGTCCCTTAGGAATTCCTTCCCACTCATCAACAATGTAATGGTTTCTGTCTTCCACTATGCCTTCCTCTATCAAAGACTAAATTTTGAAAGTTACCCCATTGATCTTGAAGGAGTACTTATTCTCTTTCCCATTATGGACTGCTTCCCTGTCATACTATCATGGTCTGCCAAGCAACAGATGGCATGCATCCATTGGAAACACATCAAAAAGTATCTTATCTTGATACTTTCTAATGGTGAATACTACCCACACTTTCTCATTTACCAAGATGTATTGCCCCTTGTTTAACCAAGTAACTTTATAGGGACTCACATGTGGAATCTTGGTGAGTTTCAACTTCTGTACTGCTTCCTCAGATATAACAATTTCCATGGACCCTGGATCAATGATAACTTTGCACACTTTTCCCAATATCTTGCATTTGACTCTAAAAAGAGCCCTTCTCTACTTATGTTCATCTTTAGTGGGTGTCTTAATCAAGGTTCTAATCAACATGAGATGCTCTCCCTTTTTTGAATCTAGATTCACCTCTGATTGTTTAGAACAATCCTCTTCTTGGACATAGGCAATCATTTTCTCTCCTTGTAAAGCTGAGGGTTTGTTAGGGCTGTTGGCAAGTTGACTTCCTAAGGATGCATGACTCATTTTGTGTTGTCATCATGGCAACAAAGTCATGTTTAGTTTCTGTCATGAAAGACAAAATGACTAAGTATGGAAAATAGAGCAGATAGAGATACTCAATGATCAACACATCAGTGCATGTGTAAGAGATCAAGTCAACGTATGTGCATTCAGATACATGTTTCATGACATGTGTACATGCAACATCCAGACATGCATAGTACGGAACAACAGTACAACAAAATTACAGGCAGATCAGTAGACCAACAGTCCAGAAGATAGAGCATGGAAGCTGACTACTGTTTTGATCAGCATGAATTATTTTGTAATGTAATGGCTAAGCACCTTTGGTTATATGTTTGTAATAATTTAATTAGCAATGTAGTAAACACGCTTGAACTTGTTCAGAAGCATTGTATATTTTGTTTTAGGGTGGACTAGAGTTTTTTTTTGGGTCGCGCCTATTCGGATATGAACATATAAGTATGTAATGTAAAGATATGTTACAAGAATTGATTACAATGTGAGAGGAAGTTATAGAAGAGAAGAATAATGAAGTTAGTGTATGATATAGCTCTTTAAGAGAGTAAGAGCATTCGCGCATACACAGAACTGATCAGACAATAGTGTCATCATAGAAGTTCACTTTTGATATAGTGTATATCAAATTTTAGAAGGTTGTAGCCTTCATCCTATTGGGCAGTGAGCCTAGGCAATGATCCATATACCTTTAACAGGGTTTTTTAAAAGACTCTTAACAGGGTTAGACCTTTAACCAGGTCATTGTACTCATATTGTAAAGACTGCTTCTAACAGGGCAAAGGAACTTTAACAGGTTCATTATACCTAGTACAATATTTGCGGGTACTAATTCCCACTGCAGTTTTCCTTTGATCAAGGTTTCCCTGTAATCATATCATGTGTTGAGTTCTTATGTTAAGCTTCATTCTATGTATATTTGATTTATGTTTAAGTTTTTGAAATTTAATTATTAGACAAACACTGATTCACCCCC
>MU228444.1:941535-1003010 GCA_018584345.1 Thuja plicata
CATGTGGAAAGGCTGGACACATCTCAAGGTTTTGTAGATCCAAAACTCAAAAGCAAGAGGATCCTAAGAAGTCACTATTTGAAGAAGAAGGAGAAGTTAAGTTTGTTCAAGAAAAAGAAGATTCAAGCAAAATTTGGGTTGAAGTAAAGAAGGACAATGATGTTGACAAAGTAGTTGATGCATCCACAATGTACGCACCCTCTACTTCTACTTGAATAGGCCTTCGTGGTCTTAGGGGAGCTATTCTAGCTTAGGACCCCTGCGCGGTTGGTATACTCACCTCTGAGTATGCACCTATGAATTCATGGTTATAATCACATAATATTGCAGTATGCATTCACGCATTGTCTCAAATGCATCAGGATCAAATTTTCAAAATCTCTGAGTAATTTGCATACAATTGCAAACATTAAATATGGTAAATTGTATAAAAGAAAGGAAGTGTTCAATGTTCTTCACACTTGCATTTGAGAGCACAAAATTTGGAGAGCATTGGAGCACTAGACATCAAGGCATGGAAGCATAACAAATTTGGAAGTTAAGCAAATGGATAAGAAGTTTGGAATGGAACCCTAGCAGTCATGTTATTTCAAAATTTCATGAAAACCTACTTAATCAAGTTCCAAGTAAGTATTGTGACTCCAGTAGTATTTGATATTGTAGAGAGGAAGAGATTTGTATTCAAAAAACATCCATTCAAATCCATACTGGATGACGTGGAAGGGGCTTTCTCCAAAACCCCACTAGGTGTTGCTCACGTGGAAGATATCCACGCGTATATTTACTATAAGAAGGAAACAGTAGGAGATGTCAGCATAGCCACTCATATGGGATCAATGATGAAACTTGATTACACATTCAAGGATGAGTTCGCACACTTGATAGATAACCCTATTTTTGAATACTCAAATGTGCATGAGTTTGATGAGACAGAATGGGTGAAGATTTTGTTAAGCAGAATACATGATGATCTTTATTGGATTGGTGAGGTCCCTGTGTGCATCAGTACAGACCTAATCCATGAATTAACCAGACTTCCTAAGACTGGACTAGTTTTTCCTACTGGCAAGGATGTCAAGAAGCAAATTGAATAAGTTTGCCTATCTAGAAGTGACAAGCACGGAATGATAGTTGACCCTATCAAAGAAGATGACATAAAACTTTTAACAATGATACTAGGGTATAATTTTTAGCAAGCAAGTAGGTTGAACAGTGTCTCTGCAGCAATAGTCCTAGCATCTACCAGAATGGTGAAGGATAACACTCAATATAACCTATGTGAGATCTTGCGCGGTTAACTAATTGACAACATTCAAATCATCAAGCATGATAGGAGAAAGACATTTAGGTTTGGATCTCTGATCATCTACTTGTATTTCCATATAGTTGGAAAGGTTGTAAACCTTTACCTAGATAGGAGCAAACGCACAATGTCTCAGATTTCTCTTAAGGCTAATTTAGAGAGCAGTGCAAGGGTTGCCATGGATATGGATATTAAGACATCCAGGATCAAAATGCAGAATAGGTTCAGATTATCTAAGAAGATAGTTGATAAATATAAGGATACCATATGTTTCATAGTAGAAATAGATTGCACTTGCATGGAGGTAGTTGAACCTAGAACCAAATGGAATCATCCTCTTGGTTACGAAGTGGAAGAACATGTGTTAGATGGATATGCACAAGTTCTATTGTTTGCACCCAAAGATCCTAATGAGCCTAGGTGGGGCACTTACAAAGAGAAGACCAATGAAGTGGATACTATCTTACACAGTGCTGATAATAAAAGGAAAGCATCCAGAATTACATTTAACATACTAAAAGTTCATGGAGTCACTCAAGAAGATCTTGACAAAGCTAGAGATGCCAAGATAGAAAAATAACTTGAGAAGGCTGAATAGATCTAGAAGAAGAAGAAAGTAGAGAGCACCTTTGTGCCCTCTACCACCATTGATTTAGAGTCATCTCCACTATCTACACCAGGCAAGAAGACTAGAGGAAGAAAATAGGCACCCACAAATCGCCCATCCTCAAGGAACACTAGGAGCAAAGCAAAGAATACTCAAGCTCCTCCTGAGGTAGGATTTAGACCTAGTCTAAATGTTTTGAGGAACATGATTGTAAATGAAGGGATATTAGATAAACTTTCTAAAGTCTATGAAAAGTATCAAGAAATTGATAAGACTGAGATACATTCTATGATCATATCTCATATGATCAAGTTTAAGAAGATAGTTCTTGAACTCAAGACAGTGATACCAGATTAGTTATGGAGCTTATTAGAGATCATGAAAATACATGCAATAGAGGAAGACATGAAGATTAGAGAAGAAACATTGGATACTCTTCTCCCTATATGCTCGCATGATGAGAAGGCTATATTATTAGATCTGGTGAAGCCTCATCTCCAAACTAAGACAAGGACCCTACATATTATGAACAAAGAGTATGAGCAGATAGGTAAGGAGATTGAAAAGGCATTTGCACAAGTGTTTATGGATAGACACATGTATCCACCAACAGCGCCTACAGCAAAATTTACTCTAGCTCCTCCTAAATAAGTTACTAAACCATTGATTCAGATAGCACCTATGACAGGTCTAGAGGTTTCAGCGCCCATAGTGACAATAACTTATGATACAGATAAAGACTCAGAAGACACTATAGTAGTTGATAATATAAAGATATCCATGATTGCATCTGAAAAAGATATGGACAAAGTTGATAAGGCATTTGTAAGCACTGAAGAAATGTGCACTGATGATACATCTGCACAACAGGATGAAGTTCCCATCAATGATCCAGTTGATATAAATGAAGTAAAAGATACTCAAGGTGATAAGATGGCAATAAAAGAGATACTAGTAAAGGTTGAATGCATGGATACCAGTCAGAAGACTATATTCTCACCATCCACTCAACCATCTACCTCATTGTTGTCAAGGTTAACTCCTGATTCAGCAAGTCTAGATGCATGGGGAGAAGAAGACCTAATTAAGATCAGATTTATTGCTATGGAAAAGGAAAAAGAGAAACAAGTGATGAGGAACCCTCACTTTTTGGAAATAGTAAATATATTGAATGACTTAGTGCCTGCTGATCAGAAAGTAGCCAAAGTCCAATCAGTTGAAGATGTGGACAACATTTTGACAAACTTCAAATCACACTTTAAAAGTTTAGTAGACTCTACTACTAAGATTGTAGAAGATGAATATAAAGAGAGACTGAATGATCTGGTAAATAACTTTACCTTAGACTTGAACTCCTCAAATATTAGGCAATCCATACTGAAAGATTTAGCAGCTAAAGGCAAGAAAGTTATAGCTAACTACATGGACAGAGTGAAGTTCACCTCTGAGAACACTAAAAAGGTAGAAGAGGAAGAGTTAATGGTGGATAGCATTAGAAAATCAGTTGAGACTTCCATGCAAGACATGAACATATGAAATAATGTTTATCAAGGACAATTGGATAAAATTGAGAAGGCAAAATTGGAAATCAGCAAGATAAGAATAAGACAAACCCAGTTAAGAAATGCACTTGTGCCATCTCTAGTAGTCCTTAATGAGAACATAAAATAGATTGATGACACCATGGTGACATATGATCAAGGTCCTTGCATGGATCTGATAAAAATGGAGAAACTAAAATATGCCCTATACGTGCATCTTCAAAGAGTTGATATTATGAAAGTATTTTGGCAGAAAGAGATCCAATCTCTTCAGATTGTGTACCCTGAAGTATACATGGAGTAAATATGCAGAAGACTTACAAGTTTTTGTACACCTTTGTCATTAATATCAAAGGGGGAGTAATATAGAATGTGTATATGTGGAGAAGTATATGTATATATCAATAAGATGTTATGATATATAGTCACTTTTTGTGTTAAGTCATTTTGAGTAACTTGGCCACATTCCTTTGTTGCCATAAATGAAAAGGGGGAGATTGTTGGAAAGTTGACTTCCTGAGGATGCATGACTCATTTTGTGTTGTCATCATGGCAACAAAGTCATGTTTAGTTTCTGTCATCAAAGACAAAATGACTAAGTATGGAAAAGAGAGCTGACAGAGATACTCAGCGATCAACACATCAGTGCACGTGCAAGAGATTGAGTTAGTGTATGCAAATTTAGATATATGTTGCATGAAAAATGTACATGCTACATCCAAACACGCATAGTATGGAACAATAGTATGACAAAGTTACAGGTAGATCAGTAGACCAACAGTCTAGAAGACAGAGCATGGAAGTCGACTACTATTTTGATCAGCGTGAATTATTTTGTAATGTAATGGCTAATTGCCTTTGGTTATATGTTTGTAATAATTTAATTAGCATTGTAGCAAACATGCTTGAGCCGACTTGTTCGGAAGTGTTGTATATTTTTTTTTAGGGATGACTAGAGTTTTGTTTTGGGTCGTGCCTATTCGGATATGAACATATAAGTATGTAATGTAAAGATATGTTACAAGAGTTAATTATAATGTGTGAGGAAGTTATAGAAGAGTAGAATAATGAAGTCAGTATATGATATAGCTCTTTAAGAGAGTAAGAGCATTCGTGAATACAAGGAACTCATCAGAAAAAAGTGTCATCATAGCAGTTCACTTTTGATATAGTGTATATCAACTTTCAGAAGGTTGTAGCCTTCATCCTCTTGGGCAGTGAGCCTAGGAAGTGAGCCATATACCTTTAACAGGGTTTTGTAAAATACTACTAACAAGATTAGACCTTTAACCAGGTCATTGTACTCATATTGTAAAGACTACTTCTAACAGGGTAAAGGAACTTTAACAGGTTCATTATACCTAGTAGAATATTTGTGGGTACTAATTCCCACTGGGGTTTTCCTCTAATCAAGGTTTCCCCATAATCATATCATGTGTTATGAGTTCTTATGTTAAGCTTCATTCTATGGATGTTTGATTTATGTTTAAGTTGCTGAAAAGTAATTATTAGACAAACACTAATTCACCCCCCCACCGCCCTCTCAGTGTTTCCAACAAGGGAATCTATATGCAGGGTGCCCCAATTGTCCATAGTTTTTGAATTTCATGGAAGAAAAGTGATAACGTCTTCCAAAACCCCCTGATATTCCTCTTTCATTGTTATAAGAACCCCTTCCTCTATTGTATCCACCTCTATTTCTTGACTCATGTCCTTGTTCTGCATATTCAGAGTCACCTTGGCTCCTACTGTCATTTCCTCTTCCACTTGAACCTCCTCTATAGCCACCTCTATTGTCTCTACCCCTTCCTCTCCCTCTAGAGTTAGAGTCTTGTTTCTTTCTACATTTCTCTTCCACTTTTAAAGCCATTTGTAAACAACTATTAATGGATGTTAGTGTATAAAGACTGAGTTCTTCTTGTATATTAAACCTTAATCCATTAAGGTACTGAGAAACCTTGAGTCTCTTTGTCTCCTCTATCCTTGATCTAAGACAAAGCTTCTAAAATTATTCTGTATATGATGGCACATCTAGGTCCTTTTTCCTAAGGTATTTCCTTTTCTTGTGTAGCTGAATGTCATAGTCTTCTGGAAGGTAGTTCTCCTTCAAATTTTCCACCATAGATTTCCAATTTTCTATGGGCTTCTTTCCCTCTTTCTCCCTTTCTTCTTGCATAAAATTACACCATGTGAGTTCTTGTCCTCTTATCCTACACTTGGATATCTTTACCTTCTGTTCTTCTATGATTCCATCACATTCAAAGTGGTTCTCCATGCCTTCAATCCATTCCATAACCATCTCTACATCCACCATACCAGAGAACACTAGAATGCCTTCTAGAGCCTTGCCACTCAACACTTTCAATGCCTTGAGAAATGGTTCCTCAGGTAGAGGAGGGTTAGGCTCTAGTTCTATCTCCTCCTCTACTGGTTTCTTCTCTTTATCTTTATCTTCACTTATCTGCTCTTTCATCTTGTTGGCTGTCTCTACAAACTCTTCCATCTTTATCTTCATCTCTTCCATTGCTTCTTCAAGAATCCTATTCTTGGTTTGTTTCTCTGACAATTCCCTTGTCAATTTGGCATTAGTCACCATGATTCTCTCTCCTATGGATTCACTCCTCTCTGACATACACTAATCAACTCCCAAGCCTTTCAATGGCTCTGATACCAATTTGATGGGGAGCTACCCCTCCTAGATATTTATTTCTCTCTCCTAGACCTATTCTTCACCTCTCTTAGGTTTTCTATCACCACCCTAAATAGAGTATTCCTATCTGATCCTCTAACTCTCTAAGAGGTCTCCAACAAGTTCAAAACACACTAAGTCCCTCTCCATAACTTCTCCACATCCATGGATTCTCTTGTTCACTTACTTTCCCAATTGTCCTATCCTTATAGTGTTAGGATTCCTGACCTTCCTTAGATCTCTTTAAACTCCCCTAGATCCAATTTTGTGGATCTTTCACCTAGTTTCAAATGGGTTCAAGATTTCTAGTTCTTAAGGCCTTGTAGCCTTTTAGGCCTAATTAGCCTTCCTATTTACTAAAAAAGTGGATTTTCTCCCAAAATCCCTTAACACCCTTGGGAACTAGTTATGTATTCCTTATGGGTTTTTCCTCTACTCTAGGATTTCCAAGGTCTCAAGTTCCCACTCTATTCGTACAATGGTTTTCCAAGAAACCCCTATTTTCATGGGCTTTAGGGAACATGTACACAGTTTGGTTTCTTGGTTCATTTTGATTGCCTTCCACAAATCCTCTAAACTTCTCCTTGAATCCAAATAACAAGGAATCTCCTCTCTACATGCCCCCACCATTGATTGGATTCAACCAATCCACTTAGAAAGCATTGTTGCTACTATTCCATTCAAGCACCTAACAAGAATGCACTTACACTTGCCTAGGGTTTTATGCTAAAATTTCTTCCCCCACATAAAACAACTCCACAACCTATATACAAAATGTACATGGAGTCCCCTACTTGAATCCAAGAGGCCATAGGATTTTGACTACAGGAATTCAAGAGGGAGGCATATTTACATAGTTACCTCAAAACCAGACAGCAAAATAGTAAGAACAAGAGAATTTACAAAACCTTCACCAGTCACACAAAATGATTAATTAAATTCCACCAAAAGTAAGTACATACCAACATAAAATTTCTCAATCCATTAAACAACTGGATCTAAGCACTGTCATGAAAATACAGTCTAAATCCTTCCTTCCTCACACACAGTCTGTACAAAATGACAACTACTCTTGGATTAGGGTTTTTTATACCTTATATATCATAACCTCACATTTTTGGACCCTCATGTTAGGATTTGGACACCATTAAATCCCTTTCCTAAAAATTAGGAAATATTGTCATGACAACTTTGCAAAATTGCAAAAGTTGTCATGACAACTTTTACATCTTTTGCCAAAATGACATCTTGTCACTTCTAATGCCCTAAATTGGTCCTAAGACTTATCACATGAGATTTAAACACTCAAATACATCAAAACCATGAATTCCACTCCATTTTAGAGTTTTGGTCAACCCTTTGACCTTTTGGTTGACTTCTAAGGACATAGACCCCTAGTTACAACTTGACCATATCAACTACTAAACCCTAATCATTAATAACCCTAGTCACACCTTAGACACACTTGGGACTTTATAACATAGTCCTTATTAATTGATGGTTGGCCAAACCAACCTACAAGCCAAAGTGCCAAAAAGATCTATCCAAGACCTTAGGGTGCTCCTACACCATTCTCCCCCTGCAACAAACAAGTTAGGGTACCTATGGTGTCAAGAACTCCTCATTGATTCCATGTTTCTTGAAGTCACTCTTAGCTATCCAAGTAGCTTCTAACTCTTCTTGTTGTCTCCACTTCACTAGATGTTCCATATATATCTTATTCCTGGTCTTCTTTTTCACTCTTGAATCTAGTATCCTTTCAGCTTGTGGTTTTATCCGATCAAGAGTCTTGAACTCCCCCACATCCTTGTTCACCTCAGTACTATACTATACTCCATCCATTTATTTCCCTTTATACTTTATCAAATATTTCACATTGAAGATGGGAGAAATTGACATCTCCTTGGGCAATTCCACCTTATAGGCATTGGGTCCATACTTGGCCAACACCTTGCAAGGACCGATCCTTTTCATCTGCAGCTTACTAGGTATCCCATTTTGTAGCGTAGCCTTGTTCAAAAACACCATTAATAGATCACCTACTTAAAATTTCAGATCTCTTCTTCCCTCATCCCTCTTGGCCTTCAACTTATGATTTACCTCCATTAATGTCTTTCTAACTTGTTCATGTACCTCTTTCATTGGCTGAGAGAAATCAGCAGCATGACCACTAATGCCTTGATATCCTTGTACATCTCTCAACTCAAGTACACCCCTTTGGTCTAACCCATAAACAATCTCAAATGGACTCTTACCTATGGTCCGATTTGTGCTATCATTATAGGAAACTTGTGCCTCAGGTATCACTTTCTCTCAACTTTTTCCATATTCTTTTGTCAAGCATCTCAACAAATTACCAAGTAACCTATTGATCACCTCTATCTGGCCATCCGTTTGAGGATGATAAGCTAAGCTATGTGTCAAGTTGGTTCCTAGCCTTCTCCAAAGTGTCTTCCAGAAATTTCCCATAAATAATAGAGGACCAGAGCTCTGATACCAATCCTTTTTCCTAAGATCAGATTACTAAGAGGGGGGGTGAATCAATAATATACCAATAATCTAACTTTTTAACTTCTCAAACCTAAACCAACATCCACAATATTAACCTTAAATTCAACAAATGAAAATCATAAACATGCAATTCCATCCACAAAGTTAACACAGATTTATCTCATGGAAACCCAAATAGGGAGAAAACCATGGAGGGGATTAGTACCCACCAAATGATGTACTCTTCTAAAGTACGTCATGTGAGAAGCTTAACATCGTTAAGAGTTTACAACAACAATGTTAAGTGTTACCTGGTTAAGGGATTTTCCTTAGGCCTATTAGGACCTTTAGGATGTTAAGAGTATCCTTGTTAGAGGACTTTGAAAACTTGACAAAGTGTCACCTTGTTAGAGGATTTACGAAAAAGATATGTTAGGATCTACCCTATTAAGGGATTTAACCTATTACAACTGTTAGGGAACAACAGAAAGAATGATCTATAGAAAAACACTATCTCTACTTGATCAGATCAACTGAAGCACACAATCTCTTCTCAACATAATTAACTCTTCCTTGTCTTGATCGTAACTTGCACTCTTCACCGTACTAGTCCAACACACGATCAACACTCATAACTTTCAACTTCATCCAATATATACTAAACTTTTAAGTCCATCTCCTTAATCAAGCCCTAAATTATAATTTCAAACATCCCACTCAAATCCAATGCACCACAAAACAAAATTAAATGTACAACACACATTTCCAAAATTGCGTCGGCCAATATAACAATTTACATAAAATATTGCATTAAGGAGTGAAACATGTTTTGACCAAGAACAAGCTTGCTCTAGAATCTTCTCCACACACTAGCATCAAACAATGTGATGCCAAATGATTAATTCCAATCATGAAGACATGTCACCAGATCATGACTAACTCAACCGATTCCACCACAACCTCAACATCGATCATTGATTAGAGATTTACCAAATGGTGCTCAAGAAAACAAACACTATAACCTATCAACATCTTTGTCTCTACTCACCAGTCACACAAATTAGTTTCGGTCATAGAAGTAGAATATAAATATTGTAGACCACCATATCCTTTCATCGCACCTCAAGACACAACAAAAATTTGACAAGACATTCAAATCATCTATCACCTATGATTAATTTTTCTAGTAGTTGCACTGGTATACTTTAAGTTATCACAACTTTCACATAAGATCACATCAGCATTAGCGGGCATGCATTAGCCATCTAAAGACACACCTAAGTCTCCCATAAAGATAGAAAACACTGAAACTCACTTCAACCCTTCCTTCATCACAACTATGCTTGGAAACATACTAAGAACATAAAGTCAATAGTTGACATTAATAAAAACATAATATCTTATCATCTTGTAATCAAATTTGTATGAAGACATCTCCAAAACTCACTTACTAGCATTGCATCAGTTATGCCAACACTCCATGTAGTGTTCATAGATGCTTGAAACTATAAGCTATAGATGATCCATGAATTTTGAACAACATTCCTCCCCTTAGGAAGAAACAACACCATACATGTGTGCAAGATTACTTCTCAATCCATATAGGTATATGTAGGAAGAAAGATGAATATGTTTGAATACTACACATAATCCAATGAATAAAATGATATTAGTAATGCCTTTGAATGACACTCAAATATATCCAAGTGAATTATAATGTGTGATGGATCATGTTCCATGAAATTTTTTGGAACAAGGACCATGGATGTATGGTCATGTCTAGACCGATGAGAATCTGATACTATTGCAGATGAAAATAAAAGAGTCGGATATTGCAAGTCATGAATGTTTGAACAATCTCTCATGATAGGAACTAATGTAGGTGAGGTAAAATTAATGGCCAAAGATAGAAATGGTTATACAACTTCATGAAATTCATCACCAAATAGATGACAAATATCTTCAATGGTGTCATCCAAATCTGCAAGAGGGGACTCTACAAACAAAGATGTAATGGGTAAGTGCACCAAGTTGTTGGTCAGAAAAGTGGCCACCTAAAAAAAAAAATTCATAACATGATCAGGTTCCTTAAATTTAAAAATGTCCTTGGCTTAGTAAAACCAAGCATAATAGAAAACACTAAAACAAAAAGAATTTTTTTTTCAAAATCGTGCGAGTTTTGAGGAACAAAAACTTTCTCATAACCCATACAGTTTATGAGAAACATTACATTTTTTTGAAGGCCACTGATTTGGGCCATTTTCAATGCCAAAAATATTGAAATAACAACTTGGAGGAATTTAAAAACTCAATAACATGTGCATGTTCTTCTTGCAATTGCATTTTCTCATCATTTCAAGCAATTTCCAACAATGTCACCCCGTTAAATAGGTAATACTTCATTATTTTGATTTTTTTTGTTTGAATTATAATTTAAGTAGGGTTTTTTAATTGATTTAAGTTTTTTTTATTAATTTGATATCAGATTCTATAAATAATTTCCAAAAATGAAAGAAATAAAAAAGAACTCTTCATGAACAACCAACAGAGGAAAACCATGAAAACAATGAACATGAGAAAAAATAAAACTCTCAAGGTGATGCTCCACCTGCGCAAAATCATCAAAATGTTTCTCCTCAATAGCCACCACCACTTTTAAACCCTTTGTCTCCTCTAGTAGATCATGTATAGACCACACAAGGTGATCTTATCAATCGCCTGACACAAAAAATTGTCCAAATCTCTATATTAGTGAATAGGTTGAGGTCCTCTAATCAGGAGAGCCACTCATCCCTCACAAAATCCTAGAAAACAATGGCCAATAGCATGAATGAGATATCTAGAGAGGTCAAAAAATGGGTTTCGTGGAGGGAAAGATGTCGTGCATTTTATGCAGATGGGTTGTCATATGATGAGGTGAAAAGAAAGGGTATACTTAAAGATGACATATGTGCTCTTTTCACTGATCCTAGCACTAGTAACAACCTACTAACTATTATGAGTCGATTTCCTATACATTGGTGTGTTTACGCTAGGATGAAAGAAGATTTTTGGGATATGTGGTATATGTTCTTTGACCAACCACCTTGTAACACTTTGGAGGTGCCACTGTATTTTTTGAGAAAGCTTTATTGTGATTTTATCCTCGACTTGAAGTCAAATTACTTTGACATCCGACTATTCTAGGGTAGAGGGAGAGGCTCTGCACAAGATAGAGTTGGGGCCCATGGGGTGGTATAACCACAACATATGAGGCATGTATCTCCTAAACCCATGGTTCATGTCAGTGTCCCAATATCACTGAAGGAGTCTATGGAGTTACAAACTCTTCAGGCAGTTGCATCATTGATTGATGTTATTGTTGAGCATGGCACACACTTAGTTGGAGCAGAGGATAGACCAGTACCTAAAGAACCTCCATCATCATAACATGCATCAATTGGCATGGGCTAGCCCATTCAGCATATGTGTTCCACCTAACAGAGTGTATGTTTTGGTGTAGAGACTAACCTGGTGAATGCAGATGGTTTGACATCCCATTCATGGACATGTTGTGGGATTTGATGTCATGCTTCCACTCTAGAGGATATGGCCCTCACTGATGACTTGATGAGTATCTTGTTATGTCGCGATCATACATAGGTGTGTTTATTTATATTTATTCAATATGTTATTAAAATTAATCACCTAAATTTTATAAAAAAATTAAAAAAAAAATTAGAAAAATTTAATGTGATATATAAATAATATGCATTGTAGGGAGTAGCAGGTGGTATGAGTACACCATGTACTTGTTATTCAACTCAAAGGTCATGAGTAGTTTCACCACCCGAGGTAAAGATTTGTAAATTTGTTAAAAATATAATAATTACTCAGTGTTTTATAGGGCTTGTTAGGGGTTAAGATGTCCCAACTTGGTGATATTGTGCTTGAGTTCATTGACTTTATCCTAGATAGATTTGCGGTACCATTTAAACTTAGATGTTTTTTACTTTTATTTAATATTATACATGTTCTTTCCCCTTATGTTAATATTGTTTCTGTTAGTCTACTCACCTGCCTTGAGGACATCTTGTGTGAGAAAGCCATCCTCCAGCACTCCAAGGAAGAAGAAGAAATCTTCCTAGACACCCAAACAACAGAAGGTAATTTATTACAATTTAAATTCATTTGTTGAAATGTATTATGATTAAACATGTATATGCAAATATTCAAAAAAGCACCTAATTTATTTGTTCTATATATAGAAATAAATGGGGTTTATGGAATTAATGAATGCACCTAATATGGATGGGGTTCAAGATAAGGAAGAGGTAACATCTTCATATTCACTTTGGATTTCATTCTTGCTTGTTAGAAATCTGTAAATCATTCTATGAAATTATAACATATTTTATCATTTTTTATACAGGAAATGGTAATAGTTGCCTCAGATTCTATGATGTCTCCTAAGAGTAAAAGAGAACTATCTGAGGCTTTGATGTGTATTTGTTCTACATATGCTAAACATATTTGTTTAAATATAAGTACACTCATTTTTAGTTTTTTAGAATTTGTCAACAACTTTGGGTTATTAACTTGTACTAATTGTCTTTTACCTATTACAACCCCCTTTGAAACTTCTCACTAATGCTCTACCATTCCATTTTTGTCAAAGATGGGTTCCAACACAATAGAGGGAAGAGGTATTCTTGTCTTTTTAACTCCTTTTTAATAAGTGCACAATGGAGTTGAAACTCTCTTGTTAACTCCTTTCAGATTTCTTTATTGTTTGATTGAAAACCCTACTTCCTTCCTATATGACTATAATATCTTGTATCACTTACCATAAAGGAAATGATAATAATTGATTCATCAGTGACTTTCCCCCCTACGAGCATAGGAGATCCATCTGAGGCTTTGGTATGCATTTATTTTTTAGTCCATGCATTTTTATTTATTTTGTATTTTTTGACATATATGTTATTAACTTGTATAAATGTTGTTTTACCTATAATAGCCCCCTTCAGGACTTCCCACGGATCCTCGGCATTTTCCAAGTGTATAAGAAAGAGATGAGGTAAACAACATTTCAACTACAAACAATTTATAGTCGAGTATTTAGTTATTTTGATGTTATATTAAGAAAATATATATGATTCAACATTTCAATTGTCCATTTCCAGTCACCTATAGAGCCACACACTGCTTTGAAGAGCCTCAATCTTGTTGATCTACCACAGTCATAGATATCAATAAAGACATATAGTTCTATTTGTGGTCATTGAAGTACCAATTTATGTATATATTTGACATTTGTATTGTATATGTCGACCTTGATATGGCACATGCCACATTTTTGTAACTCTATTATTGACTTGACATTTATGCTATTTTTGTGTATGTACATGATTACTGTTCATTTTGATATATATGAAAGTTGATATTCGATCCAATTTTTTCTTGTGTGCATATCTTTGTACATCAAAACTTAGTTATTCGCAATTGAAATGTGATCAAAATTGGTCATTGTGTGTATGTCCTAATTAGCCTCAAATAGGGAATTATGGATTTTTGATGAATTTTCATTAGATTTAGCTTAATAATGGTTTCTAAGGTTGTCAAATATTTTTTTTGTAAAAATTTGAAAAAGAGGGAAAAATCTTGAAAAGGGAAGTTCAAAAGTCACCCCTTGGCGTGGATCACTGCTGAAATCACAATCACGATGCCCGTGGGAGAAAATTAGTATAGTTCATTGTTTTTGTTGTAGTTCTCTCTTTCTTACATATGGTGTGTGTTCATGGTGGGTTAGGGTCCTTGGAATCCAAATACAACAAAGATAGAACTTAATTTACATTGGTTGTACTTCATTAGGATCTAACTATCCAAGTTTGATGTCATAGTCACAGTCCAAAGTTGTATTTTGTCACTGTTTCAGATGCATTGATTGTGTAGAGGCTTGAGATTTTTTATCATCTACCAATCTCAACCTATTAGGGAGATCTTCCTCCCAACTCACCTATTCAATAGGTAAAAAACCCCCAAGCCCTCACTAGGCTACTAGCCCCTTAATTTGCTTCAATACTCCCAAAGACTCACTCCTACTCCCAAATCCCATAAAACTACTAAAAAAAATCACCTTAGGCATACTCATCTTTCCCAAATCTATCTTGAGGTCTTCCAACCCTTCAATCACACCAACTCCCAAAATCTTACTTCCACAAGTCCTTACCCAATTAGGACTCCTAGTTTCATATAGACACAACTCCCAATGTCAATTAGGCACACACAAACCCAAGGGTAATAAAGGGAACATCAATGACTCACTCTTCCATAGTAAAAACACAAATATTAACCTCCCATCCACCTTAGGAAACAACATAAGACCTTGTTGTCTTAACATTTTTACTGTGATAAATAAGAAACCATAGGATAGTTGAAACATTTATATTGTTCTCCCACACCATGAGTTGGAACATTTATATTGTTCTCCCACATACCCCACTACACCTTCACCACCCTTCCAAGGCTACTACTTGGCATTCATACGCTTGACACAACTCCAATTCATTATCAATCATGTACTGAGACAATAAAAAAACTTGTTTTGTGTCTTCCCTAACATAAGCCAAAGTTTGCATGGAGACTGCAACCAATACAAAATGAAAGAGAACACTAATGTCCATCTTTCCACCCAATGGTTCTTAGTGCACCTTAGGGAAACTTTGGTTTTGCATGGTTACCAATCTTCGAGCAACTACATGGGAAAAAAATGTTGTTCTTGGGGTTTAACCAGCCAACTAGAGGTAATGGAAAAGATGGTTCATGGCCACAACAAACTGTTTCAAAGATACGCAGTGTTGCTCGTTTCAATTGAGCCACACTCCAAGTTTTGACATAAACTAAGAATGCATTTCCAAATAAAAATGAAGTTGAACCTCCCAAAACTGAAATAAGTTATTGTAGGCCTATGTAGCATGGTCTCGTACCACCTGGCGGTTTGTGGATCCCTCTCATGAGCTTCAAGATATGGGCCTCAAAAGATCGTTTCCCAATGGTGCTTAGTGCACCTTAGGGACATGTTGGTCTGGCATGGCTCCCAATGTTTGAGTGACTATGTGGGAGAAACAAGGTTGTTCCTATGGTTTACCTAGCCAACCAGAGCTAATGGAGCAGAAAATTTGAGGCCACGATGAACAGTTTGAAAGATACACAGTGTTTCTCATTTCAATTGAGCCACACTACAAATTTTGACAAAAATTGAGATTGCATTTCCAAATTAAAATGAAGTTGAATATCCCAAAATTGAGATAGGTTGTTGTAGGATTTTGTGGCACAATCTTGTAGTACCTCAAAGTTTTCTGATACACAGTACGAGCTCTAAGATATGGGCCTTAGAAGATCGCTGCCCAATGGTACTTAGTGCACCTTAGGGAGTCTTTGGTCTGGCATGGTTCCCAATGTTCAAGTGACTATGTGCATGAAACAAGGTTGTTCCTAGGGTTTACCTAGCCAAATAGAGCTAATAGGTTTAAGAGGTCTACCCGTATTGGATCAATCAATCAAGTGAACCTTCTAGATCATTTCTAACCCTTATTGTGTTAAGAGGTCTACCCTTATTAGATCAACAAATTATTGTTAATAGGTCTACCATGATATTTAATCAATTGAATATTTTTTGTAACAACAAAATTAGAATAATGAATAATATGTCTATGTGCCTCAAATTCCTTAAATAACCAATGATTAAAATTTTTGATAGGGTACATGAATTCTATAGAAGGATAAGTTAATGGCAAAATTAATGCAAATTATAATAAGATAAGTTTAAGAGGTCTTAATACAACTTGACACAACAACGGTACCTTCTAAGCCATGTCCCTATCACAAAAACAGATCCTATTGGGTACTTAATACCCTCTCCATAAATTACTGTAGTTGTCAATTTTTTTTAGCCTCAATACAATTACACAAAAAGTAATATGTTCCTTCTTCAGTGTTCTCGTCTACAATAACTACATATACATGAACTGTATTTAATAGAAGGATATATGTTAATACCAAAATAAACATAAAGAACTAATAAATTGAGCCTAAAATTGATTTTACCTAAGTAATAAATTGATAAATTGTATTGTTCAACAAAGTCAGATACATGGTCAAAATCTATGGATGCTTCAATCTAGTTCAGTTGTAGTGCTCTACGAAGTTGATATGTATCTATGGTTTTCAAAGGTCTAAAAGACCATTGGTCAACCCACTCTCTTGATTCACATTCATCCCATGCAAAAAGCATACATGAAGAGAAAAAGAATGCAATGTGTCTAGTATAAGTAGCTAATGATGTTGCATTTGAACTTCTAAATGAATGCATGTCACTTGATCCTGCAAGTGTACAACAATCTATTCAATTTTCAATTTTAGCTTCATGTATTAACCAAAAATATCTAAAAACCATAGACTTACCTACATTACCTGGTCCCATCGTAGAATTACACCATGGCACAATTGTTTATGCATCTATTAACATTACACCACCATCATACTTCAATTCCTCTCTGGTAAGAGATCTTTTCACACATGCTTCTACACCATCATGATCTCCCTTTCCATGGCATGCCTTAGTGAAATAAAAAAAATATTAAACACCTCTTGTCACATGCATCCTAGTCAACCAGTAGAACATCCTTGAATTCTTTAATTGTGTGGTGCAACTATCCGACCATATTATGTGTTGGTTGTGTCTTATATCTCTTTCCCTTAAACTATCATAGAAAACTATAAAGCATTCTTGCACAAACTCTGACGAATGAGTATGATCATCACTAATATAGAAGTGATACTCTCTTATAACCTTTCTATCCTCCTTTATACTATCATGTGCATGCATGAATGAATGCTAAGTGTACAAAAAATGTAACTTGTGTAGAGTGGTAATACATAGGTTGCACTTCATTTTGAATTTTTAGTGTATAATACTCAACAAAATCAACGACACAGACAATAGTGCCGAGGGGAAAAGTGTCCTTACACAACTTGAACTTCTCATCTAACCACCTTTCTCTATGTGTATAACTTATATACTCATAAACTAGTTTCTCTTGAAAAAATTTCATAAAATTAGCTACACATATATCTTTTTTTCAGTAACTCACACCTTTTAAATTCGTTTCCATCTCTAACACCATATGTGACTGACTTTTATTTTCCAATAGAAACTAGTTTCTTACCAATTTCATGTGTGCTATCTACATGTATGCATCCATGCAACTACTGCAAACCACCACACGTAGGACAAAATTCTTTCAAACACATCATCTTATAATAAATGCACCCATCATCTTGTTTACATAGTACACTTGAAATAAATTATCTTGGTGACTTTGGAGGTGTTTTTAGACCATATTCCTACAAAAAATCATTAGTGTGAAAAGTACAACATACATGGAAATAAATATCATAATTCATGGAAAATTCAACATGGATCCTACAACAACATGTAGTAGATACATGATTAATCTTAACATAAAATAATTTTGTCATCTCAAAAAATCTTTGGCTAATTCTAATTTGTGGAAAGCTTTTCAAATAAATATTTTGTAAAATTGTGTTTGAGTCATATCTAAATAGTGTTTTGGATGTGGCTCATGATTTATAAATCCAATTCATGTTCTAAAAACATCTCTTTGGTTGGGTGAAACCCTTGTGTTTTCATGCCAAAAAATTTCAATTACTGCTCTTAATGCATCAACAACAACTTTGTCCTTGCGCAGGAGTCTACTTGAGAATTCCCAAAGAGAATTATTGTTAGGATCCTCAATTTTGTCTCACCTCTCTAAGGAATTGTGTAATGTTGTTCTACTTATCCTTAATGACTTGCTTGTTTTGCTTATTAAACACAATTTTTTCATTTTCTTTCCCATTATGGTTGATGTGAGGACACATCGAGTAACATTAGTATCTTTAGTACGTGATTTTGAACCAATGGCTTGGTATGCATCAAATAGATTTTTTATAATGGTTCTTTCACTATTATTTTCAGATTTTCTTAACCCAAATTTTTTTTTTTCTCTCAAAATTTCAGATTTTTATCATTTCAACAACTAATTGGTGTCTTCCACTTTGATTTAAGTTTTCAAAATATTTTTTCCACATTATTCTAACCATTCTTCTATGTGTTCTTCCAAAAACTTTATCCTCCATATCATTCAAAATATTTTCATCAATGTCAATTAGAAACTTTGGTTTTCTACAAATTATTCTAGGAGGTGTTAATATTGGTGCATGTTCTTCATTTTCATTATGTGAATTACATGCATTAATCACATCAAATTCAATTAGTGTATCTTCTTCAATTTCATTGGGTTCATTCATCACATCAATTTCAAATGGTGTATGTTCATCGCATTCACTAGGTGCATTCATCACATGCATTTGAATTGGTGTATGTTGATCATTTTGATATCTTGCATTCATCATATCAATTTGAATTGTTGCATGTTCACCATGTTCATTAGGTGTATTATATGACATACCTTCATGTAATCTTCTCATATGCTCCCTTTTTTGCCTCTCATTGTTCATTTCTTCCTCTTTTGTTCTTTCCTATTGTTGATATTGATTATCCTATACATAACATCATGATGAACATCCGCAATCAAATAGAAAGAAAATAAAAATAAGCATCATTATGCTATAATATAAAGTAAAAATGATAAAATAACTTCAAAAACAAACCAAAAGACAAGACAAATCAATCATTAAAAATGAAAACCTAACTATTACTATCAGAGAAATACATGTGAAACAACAGTGGGACCTTGAAACAAGTTGCAATGCTAGTTTTTAGGCAGTTAGGAGTAAAATATTTGGACTTCCTCATAACCCGTACGGGTTATGCAAACCTAAATACAATGTTTACATTTCCACATAACTTGTACACGTTATATAGGACTAAAACTTTTGGCCTTAGTTATACAGAACCCGTACAGGTTATGTAAAACTAGGAGAGAGAGAGAGAGAGAGAGAGAGAGAGAGATAACTCAAGGAGGATAAATAGGGCTTCGAATAGACAAAGACAGTGATTGGGGAAGGAAGACGAGAGTGAGGAAATAGAGAGAGACAAGCATATATACAAATATATATACATTGTATGACTATACATATGTGTAGTAAATTCTATGTTTACAAGCATACATTTTGATGTCTTCATAACCTGTACGGGTTATGGAAAACTCAAAATTATGGTTTTAGTTCTACTTAACCTGTACAAGTTATATAAAACTATGCATGGTAATTTATACATTTCAAAACTCAAGCGGGTTATTTGCACATTAAAACTCATGGAAATTTTGGCTTGGTAAGAGGGTTGGAAAATTACCCTAAGGCTTGCAAGCTCATTTTCCCTCATTTTTGTCCCTTTAAACATTTTTTCATCTTCTAACATGGTTTCTCAACTTCATTGTTATCAGCTTTACAAATGATCAAGTGGGTATCTCTAAAATTAACATCATCCCACACATCTTCTAAGCTTTATGACCATATAAATTTTTCTATTTTTGGACAACATTAGCAAAGTAAACTTTAATTTTCTTTACTAGTGCCTTGACAGTCCTCACAGACATATGTCTACCTTTTTTTAATAACTTTTGATCTACTTGACCAAATTCAAAAAATTACATATTATTGTTCTACACTAGATTCTATACACTTTATAAAAAAAAATCATTTTTCGAATATTTTGATGCAAGTTATGCCCAACGCACGAACAGGTGCCAGGCTTTTAGGATGTAGCCACTTAAAAAAATTATAAATAAAAAAGACTTAACATAAAATTACAAAAAATACACAGCTTATAGATATCACTCTTTCCTATCATCCTACTATAGGGCTATTCAAAATACCAAATCTAACTATATATTTTGTGAAGCACACGGAAACATCTATGATATTTTTTTGTTTTAAATCGGGAATAAGTTTTTGTGCATGAGAGGTTTGACCCTATTAATCTTATATATTTTACAAAAAATTTAGTATTTTAGAAACTAGATTCAGAGTAATAGAATTCAAATTTTTTGCACAACTCCTAGTTTTGAGTGCATGACCCTCAAATCTCTGTGTGAAGTTCAAGTTTCCCTTATTTCAGAATAAAAAAGTGGCCACTTATACCCCCTTTTGTTCACCATCTTGGTGCACTTACTCTTATGTGTGATATATATGCATCCAAATCTGGTGGATTTGGCATGACTATAACAAATAACTGATGCAAATAATCTCAGGAACTCATACATGAGTGAACTGTAATAGATTCAGATGTGGCAACAAGTGATGGTGTCTCACAACATCTGGCCAAGTGAGACTTGATGGTGTTTCCAACAAAATTAAAAACAAAAAACACACCAAAATTTCCTTGTGATAGTGCATGAGATTTTCCTTTACAATAATGATGAATAAAATGCACTTTTGCAAAAAATAGAACTCAATTTCAAGTTTGTGAGCAAAATTTATAAGCAAATGAATTTTTCCCTCTTACAAAATTAATCTCCAAAAATAATATTTTCTTATACTTCACAAAAAAAAATTCCAAAATAAACAAGATGGGCCAAAGTTAAGCCCCCTATGGTTGAAAAGAACCAGGGGCTAAATTCACATGTGACCAAAAATGTCGAGGGCTAGATTTTTACACCGTAAGTGGGCAGAATTGAAACCGCAGACAAAAATGCCAAAAGCCGCTACCTTTTTCTTGTGCACAGACACACAAGGAGTTTGACGGTCAAGGGGGGCTTGCAACACCGAGCTGAGGTCAAACTGTATGTTGATAAAATTATTGAAAGGGCTATAGCACATGTGAAGCTGTGTGTAGGACCGGACGACCCTCAAAATTGATTTTCAAATTGTCACCCTCGATTTCAAAATGTGGATGCATGTCGTACCAACTCTACAGTCGTTCAAATTCTATCACAAGACACAAAGCCTCTGAAAACACAAAGGAGAAGGGTTTCAATGCCACAGACAAAGAAACTCTCAAAAATGAAAAAATGAGAAATTGTGAATTGGTATAGGCCAATTCTAATTTTGGTCCAAAATGAGCATTTTACAATTCCACCTCAGAACCTGGATTTAGAATTGAGGCATGGAATTGGAATTGAGAATTCAATTTTGAGAAGGGAAACCAATTCTTGTTTTCCAATTCCAGGTCAATTCCAGCAAACAAATGGGCCTATATGACATAGACAAATTAAAATATCTCTTATCAGCTCTAATACCATTTGAAATTTGCCAATATCTAAGAGATTAATTTAAAGTACAAGAACAAAATTGAAAGCAAAGTTGACAACACATTCATTTGAAGATGAAAAGTACATATAGATGTGAGTGATTGGGTCAAATTAGAAGTTGACTCTATTAGTTCCTTTTCTTGATGACATAAGAAATTCTCTCAACGAGCTTGCTCTATTTATCCCAGACACTGATCAAGAAAGATATAGAATGACATAAACAGGGTTTTAAAACCCTCTACACTTTGAGTTCCATAAAGTTGGGCGGGAAAACCATTCTAACTTAGAATGATCAAATCACAAAATCATTCTAGCAAATGTGAATGGAATTACAAGGATTTACCTCTGTAACATTTATTTGATAGATCAAAACATAAAGTTAAAGATCAATTTTAATAGTGATAGTCAACTATTCTAATGGAAAATAGACTAGTGTTTTATCCTTGGGTATGGAGTCACTTATGAATATTCATAACCAATTGCTCATGAACAAGAGTTCAAAAAAATGACATATCTGACATAAAAATAGATATACCTCATATATCTATGTTCACACACATGACAACTCAATTCATCAAATTCATTATAAAATTTGAATCTCAATGAATCAACCCTAAGGCAATTTTAATCTTTCCTTGAAAGAACCCTAAAACTATTTAAAAATCTTCCTAACAGACATATACACTGAACATTCCTTGAGCATTCAATTTAAATAAGATTTAGAACAAAACAATGAAGACAAAATACTCATCATATGTTTCAGAAAATATTGATGGATTTCATTTGTATTCAAAATCAAACGCGACTGAGTGAGTATCTTCACAAAAACTTTATAATTCATCAATCTCTCACTCGTTGATCCTTTTTGACTTAACTTATTTTATGAGAGACTAAGCGACAACCTCCAATTTCCTTTATCATGCACTTGTGGGCTCAAAAATTTAATCAATACATCATTTGTGAGTGAGCAGATCTTGACATGATTTCTTTAGTCACACACTCACGCACTTTAAAACCTTGAAAACGTCCTGCGCGACTGAGCGAGTGGAACCATTTGATAACCAAAACATAATCTATCGCTTACTCACCCTGCAAAAATAACATTAGTTAGAACTTGAACGAGTGAGAGACACCTATGACCTAACTTCCTTGCGCACTCGCGGGCTCAAAAGATATGAACAAAATTTAACCTGAGTGAGTGACTAGGCTTCATTTTATACTTCTTGCTCAATCGCAGACCCAAAAACTAAAGACATAAGATCATCACAACTACGCGATACACCAAAAATTAACCGCTCCCTGACTCATTGAGTATTGTAAAAAAAGACTCAAACCTTCACGAGTGAATGAAAAGAAAATTTTTCCAACTCACTCAGTTGTCGACTAACAATCCAACATCAAAAAGACATCCTGACTGTGCGATTAATACACTTTAATGACCATGTTGCTCACTCGCCCTGCCAACTTAGCTCATCAAGACATGATCATGACTGCATGATTCAACCCAAAATAACTCATTGCTCACTCGCACACTTAAAAAGACACATTAAAAAGCCAGCGCGACTGTGCAATTAAAGCTTAAAACAAGGTATTTTGAAGACTTAACCACAATTTGACTTTTTGACATGAAGAGACATGGATTTTGAACCAAAAGCAGTAGGAAAAAGCCAAAGCTTGGAATTTGAAAAATATTCAATATATAGTGCTAAAAATGGCTCTGACTAAGGAAAGTTAATCACAAGATTAACATTAGAAACCAAAACTCTAGGAGACAGACCACAAACTAAAGAAAAACTGTACATGCACACACAACAAAACCAAACTAAAATAGGGAAACCTGTTCTACTATGCATGGAAAAAGAAACTTATGAGAAATAATGTTTTAGGAATTGTCCATGCATGGTAAATTCATGTATCTCACCATTAGGGTCTTCCAAGAAATAATAATCTTGACCATGAAATTCCTTGACTATGAAGGGGCCCATCCATAATGATTCAAATTTACCATGTTTACCCTTCTCTTCTTTCCTAAAATTCCACTGAAGAACCATATCATTTATCTAAATTTTTCTTTAAGTTTCTCTTTTTTAAACAAATACTTGGACTATTGTTGGAGCTTCATATATCTTTTATGTTCCTCTGATCTTATTTCTTCTAGTTCCACCAATTGATCCATCCTCTCCATCGTTGGTTCTTGTTCTTGACACACTTCTTCTTGCACAAATTTATACACAGGTAACAAATTATTTAAAGGAAACTTTGCCTAAGTTCCATAGACCATTTCAAAAGGGGAGACCCCTATTGCTCTTTTCATTGCTAACCTGTCAGCCCAAAAGGCTAACTTTAATTTTGAATGCCAAGACTTTTTGGTTTTCTCCAAAATCCTCTTAATGATTTTCATGATGCTTTTGTTGCTAGACTCAGCTTGTCAATTTGCTTGAGGATGATATGGTGAGGAATAAGATACAATAATTCCATATTCTTCATAGAAGTCCTTAAACTCTTTAGACCTAAAACACATGGCATTGTCCATGATTAACTTAGTGGGTACATCAAATTTTTTCAGAATATTATCCATCAAGAAATACATTACTACCTTGTTGGTAGCCTTTTTTGATGGAACTACCTCTATCCATTTTGTGAAATAGTTTTAAGCCACAAGAATCCAACTATTGCCTCCACTGAATTTTTTTGTGAATTCACTAATAAAATCAAGACCCCATTGGGAAAAAGGTGCTTCAACAGTCATAGCATTTAAAGGCAAACCTCCTAAAAATTTCATTTTAGAAGAAAAGCTTTGGCAGGGTTCTCACCTTTGTACAAACTTTGGAGTATCTTTGAAAAGACATGGCTAATAGAATCCAGCTCTAATTATTTTGTGAGTTGTGGTCTTGGCAGAATAATACCCCCAACACACACCACTATGCATTTCACTCAAGACTCCTTTAGATTGTGATTCATCCAGACAGAATAATAAAATTCCATCCCTATTCTTCCAAAATAAATCACCTTGTATCAAGACATACCTTTGAGCCTACAACTTCAGAGTCCTTTTTTTATTATTTGACATATGTTCTGGACATTTACTATTTTTCAAAAAAAAAAACACTACATCAGTATACCATGGCTGCAATTCTATACTAGTCAAATTCATATTTATTGTCGGTACATTATTGACTAGGGAAAACTCCATGTTTCTGTGAGTCATTAGCTTGGCCAAACCCAAACGCCTTACCAATTTGGTGACTTGAATTTCCAGATTAAATTCTTGGATCCAGTTAATCCATCTACATCTTTTTCCAGTAACTTCAGACTGAGACAATATATCTTTCATTGTAGCATGTGGCACATAAGCAATTAGTTTTGCACAAACTAGATAAGGTCTAAAAACCTTGACTGCTTTGACCAATGTATATGCTTGTTTCTCCATTATCTCTTAATCAAGTTTTGTTGCTTGCAGAGACTTAGTAAAAAATGCAATGGGATGATCAAAACCTTCATCATCCTTCTACAAAAGTACTGCAGCAATTGTATGGAATGAAGCAAAAGAAAATATAGAAATTTTTTTTCAGAATCTGGAGATCTTAATACATGTGCTTGCTGAATAGCTACTTTTATCTCATCAAAAGATGACTGAGCATCCTTATCCCATTCAAACTTAGCATTTTTCTTTGGTAATTTAACAATGGGCTTTACTATCTCAGCAAAGTTTGCAATGAACATCATCACAAAATTTAATTTCCCAAGGAAAGATTGAACACCTTTGATATATTTTGGGGGAAATACTTTGTTAATGGCTTCCACTCTTTCAGGATCAATCCTGACACCTTCTTTAGACACTATATGCCCCAATAATTTACCTTTTGTCACAGCAAAGTGACACTTCTTTAGATTTAATGAAATCCCATACTCCAAGGCTTTAGTAAAAATATTTTCCAAGTGCTTACAATGATCATCAGCCTTTTGGGAATATGCAATTAAATCATCTTGATATACTACCGTAATTATATTTATAAACTCTTTAAAAGCCACATCCATGGCCCTTTGGAAAGTAGCTCCTACATTCATCAAGCCAAATGACATTCTCACATAGACATAAGTACCCCATGCGGTAGTGAATATTGTTTTAAACCGTTTAGATTCTTGAACCAATACCTAGTTGTAACCAGAAAAACCATCCATCATGGATAGCAGATCACAACTAGTAACTCTTGTAGCATTGCCTCCATGTTAGGAAAACAATTATTATCTTTTAGAGAAGCTACATTGAGGTTTCTGAAATCAACACATAGCCTGATGTCTCCATTTTTCTTTTTTACTGGTACTAAATTGGACACCCAAGAAGAATGTCTGATAGGTTTTATTATCCCAGCGTCTCTGAGCTTTGTCAATTCTTGTTGCATCTTGGGGGCCAGAAAAGGATTGATTGACCTCTGTTTTTGTCTAAAAGGCTTAATATCATTTTTTAATGGAATTTCATGTTGAAAGAGATCTTCCCTATAAGCCTTAAGGTCTTCATAAGACCAAGCAAAAAAATGTTTGAATCTTTTCAACAAACTAATCAAGTTTATCCCCAGTAGAGTCACCATTTTTTGTTAGTTCCTTTTTTTTTTTCTCCACATCAGGTGTAGACTCTTCATTTATGAATTTTTTGATAATAAGTGAACCAGGTTGTCTCCCACTTTGATCAACCTTTCTATTTCTAAGTTGATATGAACTTCTTGCCTGAGTTACAGAAGAAATAATAAGAAACCTCATCTCCTCATCATTTGGCATTCCATATTGAACATGTTCTAACTTAGTATTTGTACCATTTACTATGATTGGAAGATTTTCTTCTGGATCTTCCTTTGAGATGCCATTGTCATCTTCAATAGTAAGTACACACATGTTTATTGCAGGTTTTTTCTCATTCTGGCTTTCTTGTGTTCCAATATTTTCACGTGGCTCCACCATGCCTTGAGCTACTGCACATTGATAATGGGAATGAGGCATATTGCAAGCCATGCACCAGGGAGATTTTTCCACATTATGTGCATTTTTTTTGACAATGGATCATGGATGTCCTTGTTCTTAGGATTAGTTTGTTATTCAGTCACATTTTTTCCATCCTTCAACTGAGTTTTATAAGGAAAATCTTGTAGTCTATAAGGCTTATCTTTCCTTTGATACTGTGGCCTATTATTTTGAAACCCCTTTTCATTATTGTCTACCTTAGCAGAAATATCTTTCACCACACTTACCAATGTATCCATTTATCTTCTTCTTTGGGATTCTTATTTGACTATGTTTTTTACTTTTTCCAGAGCCTACTGTCATCCTGTTTGCCAAGCTTACTAGAAGCTCTTCTATTGCTTTCTATGTTTATGTCCAGCATAAATGCTTCTCTCATGGTTTGAGTGCCTTTATCTCTGAGAAAATAAGTTGTCTTCCCATATAAATCATTACAGTAGGTGGTGATGCATACATTTTCATCCAATCTCAATACTTTGAGCAACTTATACATGGCCTTTTGAAATATTACATTAAATTTGGCAATGCCTTCATTAGTAAATTTTTTCAAACTGTTGAATTCATTCAACATGAAATAAGAATTTATTTGTCGCCATACTATTCTTTGAAACTTCTAAAAAATTCATCCCATGAGTAAATATTATTATCAGGAAAACCTCGATACCAATCTCTTGCATCCTCAATCAGGGATTGCATAAACAATTTCAACACAACATTTCCATCTCTAATCTCATAATCATTCATTGTATCTGTGCTCCTCACTAGTTATAGCATTATTCCCACTAAATTTGGGAATCTTATCTCTGATCTCATTAGGGATAGGGTTTGGTTGGCTAGGGATACCATCAAAAACTAGTTTCCTATATCTCTCTAAATGAATAGGTCTTCTCTAAAAATTAGTACCACTATTTTGCCCACTATTACCAATGCCTACATTTTGTTGACCACTAGTATTGTTCAATCCACTCCCTCCTGGTTATGATGCAACTCCTTGAGCTGTACCATATGTCTAGGTACTTGTATTACTAGTAGTATTTCAAATATTAGAGATATTCACAAGCATGCTTTGAGTAATCGTAGTGGTATCATTTGTTAAATTGGTATCAAATGGAGAACTTAAGAAAGCAGTCTTTTTTTTCATCTCTACAACAGTAGCTTCTTATTCCGCATTTTCCAATTGTTTTGCAATATCATCTTTGGCCTTTCTAGCCCTTTCTAATACCATATCAAGTGAGAACATATCATGAGATATACCCTCTTCAACCTTAGGTTCAGAAAATTTAATGCCAGTGAGCTTTTGTTTTCCTTTATCAACATCTGTTTGTATAGCATTAGTTGTTGATATATTTTGTGTAGATATTAGAGACTTAGGAGGCCTTTGACCTTCATAATTAATGACTTGCCTCACCATAGGGCCTGTATATCTAGAATCACTTTTATTAAGAAAGTGTTCTCTTTCTTGGCATTATTTTCTTAGGGTTTCTACATCTCTAAAAAGTTCTTTATTCAAACCATGAAATCCCTGATTTGCACCCTGAGCTGCCAAATTTAATTGGGAAACTCGCTTCTTCAAATTTTCTCTCTCAGTGATGACATTTATAATTTGTTCCTCTCTAGCCTCATCATTCTTCATCTTGATAAGCAGTAGTTCATCTAATTCCCTCTTCAAAAGGTCATTATCTCTGAGGACTCCTTCAATATTAGAACTAGAAGAATCATATAAATTCATTAGATTATCTCCCTTTTGGTCTTCAACCTGTTGATAAGGGATACCCTTGAAATAGAAGGATGTCTCCCCCTTTTCTTGATATACATTCTTTGGTCTAGGGTTAAATATATCCTCAAAATAACCCGTGGTGTCAGAATTGAGATTTAAAGATTCAATAATTTCTTTCTCGGGAATGGTACCTAAGGACTGACTTGGACCTACAAATCTAGGCTTCCAAGAGGTGTTGTTATAAGATTCTCCCTTCCTAGAATAGTTCCTTATAGAACTTTTAGAAAAATCACTCTCTGATGTTTCCTGAGAGTGATTCTCTGTGTATGTCTTTGCATTCCTCATCCTAATTAAAATGAAATTTCATACACTTGATCTGCTAATGTTCCGCTTAGAAACACTATAACCAATTAATCGTAGTCGCCACCCAAAAGGTTTTGGGAATGATAACAAAAATTTTACTTTAACAATGACATCAGAGGATATAACACAATATGTGATTTCAAAAATTGGATTTCAAGGAATTGATATGTATCAAACAAGATCTACAAAATAACCTTCACAAGAATTCCTTGAAAGTCCCTAGTAGAGTCACCATTTTCTATTAGTTCCTTTTCTTGCTGACATAAGAAATACTCTCAACGAGCTTTCTCTATTTATCCCAGACACTGATCAAGAAAGATATAGAATGACAGAAATAGGGTTTTAAAACCCTCTACACTTTGAGCTCCATAAACTCGGGTGGGAAAACCCTTCTAACTTAGAATAATCAAATCACAGAATCATTCTAGCAAATGTGAATGGAATTACAAGGATTTACCTCTGTAACATTTATTTGACATATCAAAACATAAAGATAAATATCAATTTTAATAGTGATAGTCAACTATTCCAATGGAAAATAGACCAATGTTTTATTATAGGGTATGGAGTCACTTATGAATATTCATAACCAATTTCTCATGAACAAGAATTCAAAACAATGACATATCTGACATAAAAATAGATATACCTTATATATCTATCTTCACACACACGACAAATAAATTCATCAAATTCATTATAAACTTTGAATGTCAATGAAACAACCCTAAGGCCATTTTAATCTTTCCTTGAAAGAACCCTAAAACTATTTCAAAATCTGCCTAACATATGTATAAACTGAACATTCCTTGAGAATTCAATTTAAATAAGATTCAGAACACAATAATGAAGACAAAATACTCATCATGTGTTTCGGAAACTATTGATGGATTTCATTTGTATTTATAATTGCAAGTTGTTATTACATTCAACAATAAATTTTGAAACCCTACTCAAAATAGATTGGTCTTAAGCCAGAGTTTATACAACTTGAACTTGTACTCCCAAATGAAAAATGGCTATCCTTTTCCTAATAGTCTTGGAATCCTTTTATAACTAAGGATGCAACAAGATACAGAATACATGGGAAAGGTTTACAAAATATTTTACAACAACTTTTAAAACTGACATAAAAGCCAGAATTACAATAGAATACTGGTGGCAAAAATTGGCAAAGTTTGAACAAAATTTGTTGTTGCAATTTGAAAATATCTCTACTATCCTTTCAACTTTGTTACCCACCTATTCACCTCCTTGGTGGTGGTCCAATCAAGAGTATTTTCCTCTTCTAGCTTGGTAATAGCTTCCATCCACCTGGCATCCACAGTCGTTCTGGCCTTAGCTACAAATTTTTCCATATCTCTTTCAACCTTGAAGACATTATCAATTAATTCATTGCAATACTTGGCTTCAATATGTTTCTCCAGGTGCTACTTCATCTCTTCATCCTTGAATATCCCATCAAACTCAGCTGTCCAATCTGATTGTGGCTTCAAATCACCAACTTCATCATAGATCTTTGGAATTAAGGGAGGGCACTGATCACCAAATAATAGCAATTTATTATTTATCAATTCAGCTTTGCCATTGAAGAAGGCATACATATTATTCACCTCATTGATCATTTCAATGGTCTCTATGATTTTATCAGGAAAATCATCATTGTATAACATGGTTGTCTTTAATTTATCCATCAGCCTATCTCTTCCTAACCAGGTCTTGAATGTAGGCTCCAATAGTTTCATAGCTTCAACACTGTCCTTGAGGCTTCTTGCAGTGAGCCATACAATGTATATATTATGTCAATCTTCTACTTCAAAACATCAATTTGATGTTGTAGTATGGGAAATATGATAGACATGATATTTGTACTTTGTCCCTTTGACAGCTCTTTAGACTGGCCTTATGCCAATTTTGAGTCCTCTTTTGCCTCTGTGGAAACATCTGTTTCAACTCTTGATACTTCCTGGGGGGATGGAGTCTTTGCTTTCTTACTTTCTTCCAACTCTTCCTTTAATTTCCCAATTTTCTCCTCTAATGTGTAGTTATGAACCACTAATTCTTCATGATTTTTTTGCTAGGGCCATCATTTGGCCAAAAGTTGTCTCATGTCTTTTAGACAAGTCCTCTATTTTTGCCAAATTCATAAAGGACACCTAAGTCATAAGATGGGTGATCTCAATATCAGTGGTAATATGCAAATTTGAGATCATTCTATCAGCTCTATTCTCCTCCCTTATAGCCATGACCAGAGGCTTCTGTGTAGCAGGGGCCAGAGACCAAATAGCTAAAGTCTTGGATTTAGGATCAAATCATGATCCTTTCAATACTTCATCAATCTCAAATTATGTTTTCAATAAGGGGTCTTCTTGCCTACTGATCTGATCAATGATAAATTTGGATTTTAAGTCCCAATCTGGCATCAATAGCACCCCACTATTCTATACCAATAGTCTTGCTTGTTTCACAGTAATCAGTTCACTCTCAGGATTATAATCCTGGAGTGTCTTCACAATCTCTTCATTTTTATCTTCCTGACCTTCACCTATGATTAAGCTTTATCTTAAATCACTTTGCTTTAATTTTACCAGGAAGCTTTTGAATTCTCTAGATTTTATGAATTCATCATCTTTCATGAATTCATTTACCATCATTACCCTCTTGTCAGCTTCTCCAAATGACACCATTTGACTATCCCCTTGGCCTTCAGCCTATGGCTCCTTTTGAAGTTTCCTTTTTAACTTCCTAAAATACTTTCCATGCTCTGTTATCACAGCCTTGGCCATACTCTTTCTGTCCAACACAATCTTGTGCTCTATTTTTTGCTTCTTCTTGGGTGGATCTCTAGTTGAAGTAGCTTCCTCACTAGCCTCTTCTTCTTCTTGGTGTTGTTCCTCTTGTTGTTCTTGATTTTTCAGGTCATGTAATGCAACTGGAATTGGGGATCCTTGAGACTATGCATCCTCAGCACTAAACTATGGTATTTGTGCCATCAAAGTGTCATAAGACTTAAGCATCTCTTCCATTCTCTGCAATTATGGGAGGTCAAGGAAAATACAAGAAAAACTTTTACCTGATTCCTTCCAATCAGCTTCTACCCTAAGAAGATCTCTCCATTTCCTTCTCCTCTCCTAGACCTCATCCTTTTCCAACTTGTTTCTTACAATATCTTCATCATCCAAAGGCTCGTGGTCTCTGACAATTAACCATGACACCATACCTTTAAGAGCTATTTTTACAAAAAAATTCAGGATCACAGAATTTAAGAATAGTTGTAGACATTCTATATTGCTTTAGAAAGTCATTGATTAAATCAAACACTCCTTTTCCAATAGAAAAATCAAAACCCATCCATAATCTAGGGACAAAAGTACCCCTCTTGTGTCCTTCTAGGAATTATTTATCAACCCAGGTAATTTTTGAAATGAACTCTAGAAATGCAATTCTAAGAGGCACAAAGTTGGGGAGAATGTGAGGAGGTTGAGAAAAACCGTATACCCTAATAATAGTGAAATGATCAAAGAAAAAGAAATCTCCCCAATTGTGAGTGATTGGCCAATTTTCAACAAACGAGTAAGGCCTTAATATCCTCCTAACCCCAATTGGTAATCTCTCCCTATCAACTCCTAGTAAATCAAAGATAGAATCCACAATCCAATTAGAGAAACATACAAAAGATGAATTTATAGAGGAACTGTCCCATACTAGGGTCCACCTTTGAATCGGCATACTGACACCATATTCTAAATTAAACATTTGCAATTCTTCTTCCATGGAGGCCTTGTTGTAGAATAGAATCATAAGCATAAGATGAGAATATTTGTTGAAAGTTGGGACTAGGACATAATTTTTTATATCTACTAATGCTACATATATAGCTTCAACTAGGTACCCAACATAATCATAATCAGAATTGACCTCTGGGTGTTGAATGTTCATTGCCATCATTAGTAGGTCGTCAACAACAATAGAATCTCCATCAAATCCTAATACCCTACTCAGGCCATATACTGTGCACTTGACATAGTGATGAAACATTGACAAATCAAATAGAGGTTTAACATTATCTTGGATGATTACCAGGTTTCTGTCTACCCTAGGAATGAATTTGGGCATTTCATACTTCTTGATCAATTTTTATCTCTTTTTATAATCTACTTTTATCTTCTCCAAATCAATTTCTTTCCACAATGCACCAGTAATCCCAAAAACCTTTGCTACTGATCTTGTCTTGATGTATACTAAGGCTTCCTTGTTCTTTTTCCAAGTTACCCTAGCTACTGGGCAATAATTCATAGCCAATTCCATGATTAACTCTATGTCCACATATACATCAAGCACAATTAATTTAGCCATGTTTAATTCCCAGGGATTACAAATTGGGAAAACTTTAACTCTATTGTTCCAGAAATAGTGAAATAGAGTATTACCCAAGAAGCCTATAGTGACAGGATTTCTTCACTGACACCATCTATCTTTCCACTCATCCCAGTTAGTATTGTTTGTGTTTGGTGTCCCGGGCAGCAAATCAACGAACTCCTCTATATATTTCTTTGTTGTAACCTTCTTCTTTCTAGACCCTTGTGAGGCAGCACTAGTAGTAGCTTGACTCATCTTTCCTTTTCAAATTTCTATCTCATAAAAACAAGCTCTTTTGCTTTCACAACAAAATATTCAAGGCATAGATGAGAGTTGTACAAAATCAATCTCAATCATTCATTATTTATAGACATCTAAGAAGCATCTTGTCCACTTGAATGCCAAATTCTCGCACTTGCAGTGTCATACAATCATCTATCTATAACTAATGCTACCATTAGTTCACACTATTTGATCCCTGCTGGAAAAGAGTACTCACTTTATCTCTTTTTGCTTTTGTAATCCTTGAATGAGCCACCTATCAATCTTGTCACTAACTCTCTATCCTTTTCTTACATTCAAATTTGTCCTTGCGAGTGAGCGACAAGACCTTTCCTTGCAACCAGTCGCACACTCGCGGTCTCTTCTTTTCTTGAGGTTATGTTATTCATGACTGAGCGATGACCTAGATAGAAACTTCATTAATTTGCAATCGCATACTCGCTACCTCTTTATCCTTTAAATTTTTAATTGCACAAGTGAGAGACAACACTATTCCTTATATCAGTCATAGACTCACTACTCAATACTTCACCTTTTTGAAACCCGCATGAGTGAGTGAGTAAAATTTATCTCTCAATCCTTCCTTAGTCATACACTTGCTGATCTCTTTATCGTCATGCTTGGATGTGCCCAAGTGAGCAATGACTCAAAACAATCATGAATCATTTTCTAGTCACATAGTCACTATGTCCTTTTGATTTGTTTTTCTACCTCCATGAGTGAGTGATGGCTATTTTCTTTATGCACTTTTTACTTGGTTGCTCAATTGCATTTTAAAACATTTCAGCTCAAAAATATCTGTGAGTGAACGATGACCTTTCTTTATTCATAGTCACGCACTCGCTACTGAAAACTCTTCATTATTAGACCCTTCACGGCTGAGTATCTTCACAAAAACTTTATAATTCATCAATCACTCACTCGCTAATCATTTTTTACTTAACTTATTTTATGAGCGACTGAGCGACAACCTCCAATTTCCTTTATCGCACACTTGCAGCCTCAAAAATTTAATTAGTACATCATCTAGGAGGCAGATCTTAATATGATTTCTTTAGTCACGCACTCACGTACTTTAAAACCTTGAAAACCTCCTGTGCAACTGAGAGAGTGGAACCATTTGATAACCAAAACATAATCTATCACTTACTCACACTGCAAAAAATAACATTAGTTAGAAGTCGAATGAATGAGCGACACCTTTGACCTAACTTCCTTGTGCACTTGCGGGCTCAAAAGATATGAAAAAAATTTAACCTGAGTGAGCGACTAGACTTCATTTTATACTTCTTGGTCAATTGTGAACCCAAAAACTGAAGACATAAGACCACCACAACTGCGTGGTACACCAGAACTAAACTACTCGCTGAATCACTGAGCATTTTAACAAAATATTCAAACCTTCACGAGTGAACGAAATTTTTTTTTTCCAACTCGCTCAATCACTGACTAACAATCCGACCTCAAAAAGACATCTCGACTGCACGATTAATATAGTTGAATGACCATGTCACTCACTCACCCTGCCAACTTAGCTCATCAAGACATGACCGCGACTGCATGATTCAACCCAAAATAACTCATCGCTCACTCACACACTTAAAAAGACACTTTAAAAACCCAACACGACTGCACAATTAAAGCTTAAAACAAGGCATTTTGGAGACTTAAACACAATTTGACTTTTTAACATGAAGAGACATGGATTTTGAACCAAAAGACGCAGGAAAATGCCAAAGCTTGGAATTTGAAAATTTTTCAATATACAGTGCTAACAATGGCTCCGACCGGGGAAATTTAATCACAAGATTAGCATTAGAAACCAAAACTCTAGGAGACAGACAACAAACGGAAGCAAAACTATACATGCACACACAACAAAACCAAACTAAAATAGGGAAACCTATTCTACTATGCATGGAAAAAGAAACTTATGAGAAATAATGTTTTAGGAATTTTCCATGCACTGGAAATTCATGTATCTCACCATTAGGGTCTTCCAAGAAATAAGAATCTTGACCATGAAGTTCCTGGACTATGTTGGTTTTATTTCCTATTTTTGCTGGTTCTCCTAGTTCCTTGTCTTGCCCTCTATCAAATTTCAGGTTTTCAAGTCTAAACTTTGTCCAAATTTGCAAAAACCCTGAAAAACCCTAGGCCTTCCAAGTGTTAAATGATGAATTTTAAACCCTAAGCCATGTCTTATGTTTCAGTGTTACCTTTTTCAATCACTTAAGGCATGTGTTTTAAGTTAGGTCGCCTTGTCGCGTTACCCCAGCCGAATATTCCATTGGCTTTTCCAACTTTGTTTTTTCCTTGTGTCGCGTAGTCTCATTCAGAATTAGAATATTCCTTCAGTATTATGAGACTTAGCGATTTATTTCAGTCGAGTAGTCGCAAGATATCATGTTATAAGCTTTGTAAGGATGGGACCCACTGTTAGTCAGGTGATCACAGAAGATTTCTCACAGTTATGAAAAGATTCTCAGACTTCGCGATTACTTCATGTTGTGTTATCGCCAGATCATGCCAAAGAAAACAGTTAAGTTTTCCTTCAGTCGCGTGGTCTCAGAATAAAGTGGCGGTTAAGAGATTTCAGCTCAGACTACGCGACTAATCGTCTATGGTTTATAGTAAAGTGTAGTTGGGATGTCGCCAGAACAGGATAAATGTTTCAATTTTCTAGTATGCAACAAGAGGACAAATGATTGGGTGACATCTGTCATAAAGTAAGTGGGTTATTGCTTGATCGCCAGAAAGAAGAAGTGGATTCAGTGACTTTGAGACTAAGGTGCTTTGCCTTCAGTCGCGGTGTCTGAGAATAATTTAAGGGTATGCCTGATCATTTGGCGATTAAGTGCTAGCCATCAGATGAAAGAAGAAGAAGATCCAATGGCAGTCGCGATGTCTGGAAAGAAAAGTGTCCCAAGGGAAAAGTCCTTCTGACTTGGTGATTAGGGTATGTTGCGAAGTCGTCAGAAGTAAAGAAAAGGCGCATATAACCTATTAAGGTAAAGTTGAATGTATCTCCCGACTGGGCGACTAAAGGTTGTCGCATAGTCTTGAAACAGAATGTTAGCATCTAGCGACATGGAGACAACCGTAAAGGTTAGTGGTAACGGCTAGTCACCAGGTCTCAGAAAGAAAGATGAGTTAAGGTTAACTCCATGTGACTTTGATTTTAGTTTTATCACCTGATCGCCAGATTGTAACTTGGGTCAGCCAATGTTAAAAAGCACATCATCACCAAATCTTGAGACGGAACCATGGTTAAAGACAGAGGCCTGGGACAAAGAGACTTAATGCAGTCGCGTGGTCGCCTGATTACAAGATCTGAAAAGCGGCGGTAGTTTCTTGATGTGACAGAGTAAATCGCTCGACAACCAATCACAGGCCCGTATTTTGATCACAGTGCAAAAAGGGTAGCTGAGATGTATGACAGATAACAAATCAGAAGGTGACATGTTAGCTCTCTTAAATGTTTTATGATTGCTACAAGGATTCATATTTGAAAATTTGATTTCCTGTCAACTTCAGCAACTACGGCTAGGTTTTTCAAAGTTCACAGCATGGCAAATTAATGGAAAAACTGATGTTTTTGAATTATGAGCTGTGTACTCTGGGTGATGGCTATAAGGAGTTGATAGTGCATTCATTCTTTTTCACCATGCTTTCAAGTTTTCAGTGCCAAGTTGCTAATTTTTAGGAGAGTGATATTTTGAGCAGTTTGCAGTGTATCCAAAGTGATCAAAGATTTCTAAAATTGTAGAAGATTGTGCACAGAACAAACGGCTGATATTGGAGATAGATTTGTTTCAATATCGGTTAGAAAAAAGAGATTCAGTGTGTTGCAGATATGAGTAGAGCTGTGAGCGTCGCTTCAACAAGTGGAGGCAGTGGAGAGGAACAAAAAGGAAAACCGAGTTACTCTGATGAGTTTCTCCATCTTCTGCCAGGTTCAACACAGAATAAGAAGGGCGATGCTAGTGTCCTCCTGGACGAGTACAAAAAAATTCAAGATGCTGTGACCCTAGGCACAATAGGTTACTCTCTGTTCACATACTTCTATAAGAATTCTTATAAGCCCATCCCTATTTCAAACCCTTGGACATGTGGTCTTTCTAGGTTGCTTGTTCCTGATGTTTTCTTAGATGTAGACCTATTTCTTGACCTAGAAAATCACTATGATGCCCTCACAAAGACCATTAAAAGGGATGATGGCACTGCCTTGTTAATTTTGAACAGAAACTCATTCATGCAAGCCTTTGGCTTATTCAGCACCATGTCTACAAAAATTGACATGACGTGGCAGGAAAGGAGATACAGTTCTAAGCCTGGTATTGCAAAAGGCTTGTTGCAAAAGCATATGTTGAAAGAACTGAAAAATTACTTAGGTCCTATGGTTGAGCCCTATCCATATTATTACAAGGACCTACACTTCTACATCAAGTACAATGCATATGCCCTATGTAGAGTGCTAGGGATAGACTTAGATGCAGAGAGAATCAGTTCTGGCATCTTGATGATGGTATTAGACCTGCAAGAGGTGCATTCAAGCACCAGTTATGATTACATTCAGCATATAATTGATGAAATGCATGAGGGTTTTGTTGCAACACAGAAGAAATTAAAAAACCCTAAGGAGAAGGAGCCTAAATTCTTGCATTATTCAGTCCTGATGCACCTTCTCTTATATTTCAATTTTGTAATCATGGATACGCATAACTTGTCTCCTCAGAGATTTTATCAGACACAACCAAATCCTATTCATTTTTGGGTCAGGGTTTGGAACTATACTTCTAGAGAGTGTGAATACTGTGAATTTCAGAATTGGATTGTGTATCCAATTGTGCAGAGTTTGGGGACAAGTAGGACTAGAGTCCCATTGAAGATCATCCAATTGCTGAGGCCCTAAAATTATAAAGAAAATTGGTCTTGAAACCACAATTGGGGTGATTTCTTCTTGGAGGAGAATTTCACCATAATCAGAGTATATAGGTGTATTCATCCACCCCATTTATTGCCTTATCATGTGCCTATGAGAGTAGCTTCTATGGAATTCATTTGGTAGCTGATGTTAACAGACAATGAGCACTTTGTACCTCATAAAAAGGGGACTATAACCCCTAGGAAATTTAAGATTGCTAATTTCACAATTGGTAAGAATGCTATAGATGAAGTAGGTCAATGGTTGGAGAAGTACAGGATGGCGGCAGCCTCTTACAGGTACATTGACCCAGAAGGCTTCATGGCAGGGGTTAGGAAGTTGTATACTCCTACTATCCCTAATACCAATGTCCATTGTGAATGCATAGAGGAATATTCAACAAGAAACATCTTGGATGAAGATGACATTCATATGAGAAGACTAAGAATTCAGGAGCTACTGAAGCTGGAGAGACAAATAAAAAGGAATGGGTTGTCATTTGGGGGTTTTTACCCTGATCTCTCCTATTTTGATAGGATTAAAGCTATGATAGACAACTACTATGTGTTAGTAGAACAATTGGATATAGTCCTAGATAAGAAAGGTGCTCAGTCACCTGAACACTCAGAATCAGAAGAAGAGAGTGGTGATGATAGTGATTATGCACGCCCTCCTGTATCTCCTCCACCAAAACAAGCCCCAGAGCAAGAAATGGCTGAAATCCCATAGTTGCAGGGAGTAGAAGGACATATTATAGATCTAACAGTTGCTACACAGCCAGATGATGTGGAAGAACTAGCTGTAAAAAGGCAGAAGTTGGAATTAGGATAGCCTACAGTGGAAGGCCAAAGTAAGAAAAGGGATAAGGCTAAGGCCTTAGTACCAGGCACCAGGCTATATGATCATAACCTGAGAAAAGAAATCAGGGAAGGCAAGAAGCAACGACCTGATCCAGAAGATGAAGTTGAGGTACCACTCAGAGCCTGTGTTGATGAAAGATTGCTTCATCAGCAAAAATTCTTAGATGATGACAACTTTGTAAAGACAGAGGAGTTTAAAGACTTCCTCAGGTGGCACAAAATAGAGCAAATAAGGTCCCAGTTAACTGTTGATGGGAAAGACACAATTACCAATGAGGCTCTGGTGGCCCTAAAAAATTATGATCCTGAAAAATGAGGACATCTCTCCTGAGGATGCCAGGAAGATGGTACTAGGAAGTGGAATCTTATTGGCTGAAGGCTGGGATTTGGCATCTGCTTTCATCATAGATCAAATCAGAAAGTAGCCAGACCTTAAGATGGTTAGCGAAGTCCAAGTAGGAGAAACGATCAAAGGATTTGGGTATAACCCAAAGTCTCAAGCCTTTGCAATGTGGAGTTTGAGCCCTAAGGACCAGAAGCCCCAATTAGTGAACATTCAAGAGAATATGGTGGGGAATCAGATGGTGTGGTCAGTCCAAAATACAGGGGACCTATAAATTTCCCAAATTATGACACACTGGGCTCAACTCAATGAGGATAAGACAAAGCAATTGATTGAAAGGTATACTACTCTTTTGGAAGAAACAAGTGCACTATCTAAGGACAGAGACATGTGTCATATACAACTATACCAGAGGAATCAGCTGATAAAGACATTGACAGATGAATTGGAAGCAAAGCCCGAGGTAGTATATGTGCCTGCACAACCACCTCCAATGCAGATTGAAGACAAGCCTAAGTCAGAAGAGGCTGTGGAACAAAAGGTGGATAATGAAAAAGGAAATGCAATAGCTTTGAAGGCACTAAAAGACATATTACAACATAGGATTGAGATCCTAAAAGACAAACCTGATGTTGTAGTTAATACATATATAATAAGTTGCCTATATTGCATGCTGAGGTATTAAGGTACCTTGTAGTTCTAAACCCTTACTTCACAAAATGGTCTGCCAAGGCAAGTTTATTTGAAAAATTGTCATCTTTGCAGTCCATAAGGGCATATTTTCCTCCAATAGTCATAGAGGTTGAAGATGAGATCAAAAGAATAAACATTGCACTCTCATTCTTCAAAGGAAAATTGAACCAGATAGAGGCTAAATTGAGTCTCTTTTCAGTTGATTTCAATAGGTTTATTCCTGCCTTAAAAGGAGATGATGACTAGGTAAAAGCTATAGATGCCTGGAGGAGTGAGTTTGACACCAAGATGCCTAGTGAAGAGGCTTTTCTTTTGGGAACTGAGGTTGATATAGAGGGATTTAATTTAATATTGGATGAGGCATTCAAAGCTGAGACAGATATCAACAAATTCCTACTTGATGTCAAGAACATCACTAATGTGAGATGGGACAGGCAAAAGGTGTAGGTACAGAGTATTCAGGACTTCAATTGGCCAAAAGACGATGAAGTAAAGGCATGGGAAGTCATGACAACACCGAAGAAAAAGAAGCCTGTGGTAGAGGAAGAAATTTTGGATGATGAGTGAGGTAAGCACTTGGCGCTGCACTTTTCAAAGACAATATGGACAGTAATTACAAAACAAGATGTAGGTGAGCAGGCGAGAACAACAATCTGGACTTAGCATAAATACACCAGCTACCATCTACAAATCAGATTGTAGTCGCTAGATCGGGAGAAGAACAAGAGATATCTGATTTTACCTTTTTGACTCTATCTTTTCACCGCTTCTTCTCTCTCTTTCTTTTGTCTCTCTTGTATCTTTAGGGTTAGGGTTTTGTGACCATCCGAAGCTTGTTGCATCCTTAAGAGATTCCAAGGTGGTCAAAAACCTATATATAGCATAAGGTTTGTAATAGTTAAGGGTCTTTGATGTTGGAACATTTTGGAGAGGAGATAATATATCACAGAATTCAGATATTCTGGTTTCTGTCTATCTTTTGGAAGCTATGTAATCTCTCATGTATGGAAAGCTGGATCTTATAAATAATATACGGTGCAATTTTACTCTCCTCTATTACTGTCTCTTTTTCTTTGTATGTGCTCTTCTATGTTAAGTTTACAAGGTATTCTGAAACATTCTGGTTATAAGGTAACCATTTAATTATTTGCAAGTTTCTTTCAAGGAGAGAACTAAGTTTTGTAAGTAATTTTAAGGAGCATACTACTTTGTTTAAAGATTTGATACAATAGATTTGAGGTGACAGGATAACTTGTAAGGCAATTTATCTGAATTGTATGTAAACTGTAAGGCAGTTTACTATGTATTGTTTTTATGATATCTTAGCTTATATTTGACTCTATAGCCCAAAGGATAGGCACTGGTTTAGAAAGCAGTCTGATCATCTATCTATGTATGAGATATTCCAACATATCAAAACCAAATCAATTTAAATACTTTGTTACTAAGAACAGACAAACTGAACTTGTTAAGGACCTCTGTCAGTAGGACACTATCCATATTATTGATTCCTTGTAGAGTGAATCCACTAGGTTATCCCTCCTATAAAGAAAAGGAAGAAGGATGAGAATCCTTGTATCATTGATTGTTGTTATTCTTATAACTATGGTTTGTATGGTTATATCTTGCATCTGGTTATGCTTGGTTATTTGCAAGATAATTCATAAGTTGGTTCAACAAAGATACATAGCTAATCAGTGTCCACATCAACAAATACTGTGTAAATAGTAATTTTAAGAGGTAAAACCTGCCTGAGTATTTATGGAGCTCAAAATTGAAGAAGGACCTTATCCAGTCCTTAGCAATTAGGCTTTTATTGTCTCTGAATCAGTATTAGAAGGCACAGTATTCAAATAGATATTTCAAGCATTGTGGTTCATACAAGAAAAATCCCTAACAGACTACAAAGGGGCCCATCCACAATGATTCAAATTTACCAAGTTTACCCTTCTCGTCTTTCCTAGCATTCCACTGAAGCACCATATCATTTATCTAAAATTTTCTTTTAGTTGCTTTTTTGTCAAAAAAATACTTGGACTATTTTTGGAGCTTCATATTTCTTTTATGTGCCTCTACTCTTATTTCTTCTAGTTCCACCAATTGATCCATCCTCTCCATCATTGGTTCTTATTCTTGACACTCTTCTTCTTGCAGAAATTTATACACAGGTAACAAATTATTTAAAGAAAACCTTGTCTGAGTTCCATAGACCATTTCAAAAGGGGACACCCTTATTTCTCTTTTCACTTCTACCCTATCCTCCCAAAGGGCTAACTTCAATTTTGAATGCCAAGACTTTTTTTTTTTCTCCAAAATCCTCTTAATGATTTTCATGATGCTTTTGTTGCTGGACTCAACTTGTCCATTTGCTTGAGGATGATATGGTGAGGAATAAGATACAATAATTCCATATTTTTCATAGAAGTCCTTAAACTCTTTAGACCTAAAATACATGGCATTGTCCATGATTAACTTAGTGGGCACACCAAATTTTGTCAGAATATTATCCATCAAGAAATCCATTACTACCTTTTTGGTATCCCTTTTTGATGGAATTGCCTCTATCCATTTTGTGAAATATTCTTTTTCCACAAAAATCCAACTATAGCCTCCACTAGATTTTTCTCTGAATTCACCAATAAAATCAAGACCCCATTGGGCAAACGGTGCTTCAACAGTCATAGGATTTAAAGGCAAAGCTCCTGAAAATTTCATTTTAGAAGAAAAGCTTTGGCAGGGTTTACACCTCTGTACAAACTTATGAGTATCTTTGAAAAGACATGGCCAATAGAATCCATCTCTGATTATTTTGTGAGCTTTGGTCTTGGCAGAATAATGCCCCCCACACACATCACTATGCATTTCATTCAAGACTCCTTTAGATTGTGATTCATCCAGACAGAATAATAAAATTCCATACCTATTCTTCCAAAATAAATCACATTGCATCAAGACATACCTTTGAGACTGCAACTTTAGAGTCCTTTTTTTATTATTTGACATATGTTCTAGACATTTACCATTTTTCAGAAAAAAATACAACATCAATATACCATGGCTTCAATTCTATACTAGTCAAATTCATATTTATTGTCTGTACATTATTGACTAGGGCCAAATCCATGTTTGTGTCAGTCATTAGCTTGGCCAAACCCAAACCCCTTACCAATTTAGTGACTTGAATTTCTAGATTAAATTCTTGGATCCTATTAATCCATCTACATCTTTTTCCAGTAACTTTAGACTGAGACAATATATCTTTCACTGTAGCATGTGGCACATAAGCAATTATTTTTTCTCAAACTAGATAAGGTCTAAAAACCTTGATTGCTTTGACCAATGCATATGCGTATTTCTCCATTATCTCATAATTAAGTTCTACTACTTGCAGAGACTTACTGAAAAATGCTATGGGATGATCAAAACCTTCATCATCCTTCTACAAAAGTAATGCAACAATTTTATGGAATGAAGCAAAAGAAAATATAGAAAAAGGCTTTTCATAATCTGGAGATCTTAATACAGGTGCTTGCTGAATAGATACTTGTATCTCATCAAAAGCTGACTGAGCATTCTTATCCCATTCAAACCTAGCATTTTTCTTTAGTAATTTAACAATGGGCTTTACTATCTCAACAAAGTTTGCAATGAACCTCCTCACAAAATTTACTTTCCCAAGAAAAGATTGAACACCTTTGATATTTTTTTGGGGCAAGACTTTGTTAATGGCTTCCACTCTTTTTGGATCAAAACTAACACCTATTTTGGACACTATATGCCCTAATAATTTACCTTCTATCACATAAAAGTGACACTTCTTTGGATTTAATGAAATCCCATACTCCAAGGCTTTAGTAAAAATATTTTCCAAGGGCTTACAATGATCATTGGCCTTTTGGGAGTATGCAGTTAAATCATCTTGATATACTACCATAATTATATTTATAAACTCTTTAAAAGCCACATCCATGGCTCTTTGGAAAGTATCTCCTACATTCATCAAGCCAAATGGCATTCTCACATAGACATAAGTACCCCATGGGGTAGTGAATTTTGTTTTAAACTATTCAGATTCTCGAGCTAGCACCTGGTTGTAACCATAAAAACCATCCATCATGGATATCAGATCACAACCAGTACCTCTTTGTAGCATTGCCTCCATGTTAGGAAATGAATAATTATCTTTTAGAGAAGCTATATTGAGGTTTCTGAAATCAACACATAGCCTGATGTCTCCATTTTTCTTTCTGACTAGGACTAAATTGGACACCCAAGAAGAATGTCTGATTGGTTTTGTTATCCTAGCCTCTCAGAGCTTTGTCAGTTCTTGCTTTATCATGGGGGAAAGCAAAGGATTAATTGGCTTCTTTTTTTGTCTAAAAGGCTTAATATCATTTTTAATGGAATTTCATTTTGAAAGAGATATTCCCTATAAGCCTTAAGGTCTTCATAAGACCAAGAAAAAACATGTTTGAATCTTTTCTACAAACTAATCAAGTTTATTCTTAGTAGAGTCGCCATTTTATGTTAGTTCCTTTTCTGTTTTCTGCACATTAGGTGTAGACTCTTCATTTATGACTTCTGTGATAATAAGTGAACCAGGTTGTCTCCCACTTTGATCAACCTTTCTATTTCTAATCTGATATGAACTTATTTCTTGTGTTACAGTAGCAATAGTAAGAAACCTTATCTCCTCATCATTTGGCATTCCAATTTGAACATGTTCTAACTTAGTATTTGTACCATTTACTATGATTAGCATATTTTCTTCTGGCTCTTCCTCTGAGCTTCCATTGTCATCTTCAATAGTAAGTGCACACATGTTTATTGCAGGTTTTTTCTCATTCTGGCTTTCTTTTGTTCCAATATTTTCATGTGGCTCCACCATGCCCTAAGATACTGTACATTGATAAGGGGAATGAGGCATATTATAGGCCATGCACCAGGGAGTGTTTTCCACATCATATGCATTGTTTTTTTCAATGAATCAAGGATGTCTTTTTTCTTAGGATTAGTTTATTCTTCAGTCACAGGTTTTCCATCCTTCCACTGAGTTTTATAAGGAAAATCTTGTAGTCTATAAGGCTTATCTTTCCTTTGATACTGTGGCCTATTATTTTGAAACCCCTTTTCATTGTTGTCTACCTTAATAGCAAGACCTTTCACCACACTTACCAATGTATCCATTTTATCTTCTTCTTTGGGATTCTTATTTGACTGTATTTTTTACTCTTTCCAGAGTCTACTGTCATCCCATTGACCAAGCTTTCTAGAAGCTCTTCTATTGCTTTCTATGTTTATTGCCAACTTAAATGCTTCTCTCATGGTTTGAGGGTATTTATCTCTGAGAAAATAAGTTGTCTTCCCATCTAAAGCATTACAATAGGTGGTGACGTGTACATTTTCATCCAATCTCAATACTTGGAACAACTTATACACGGCCTTTTGAAATCTTACATTAAATTCAGCAATGCCTTCATTAGTAAATTTTTTCAAACTATAGAATTAATTCAACATGAAACCAGAATTTATTTTGTCACCATACTATTCTTTGAAACTTCTAAAAAATTCATCCCATAATTAAATACTATTATCAAGCAAACCTCGGTACCAATCTCTCACATCCTCAATCAGGGATTGCACAAATAATTTCATCACAACATCTTCATCTCCAATCTCATAATCATTCATTGTATCTATGAAAACTTTTAGATGCTCCTCACCAGTTATAGCATCATTCCAAATAAATTTGGGAATCTTATCTCTAATCTCATTAGGGATAGGGTTTGGTTGGCTAGGGATACCATCAAAAAATAGTTTCCTATATCTCTCTAAATGAATAGATCTTCTCTGAAAATTAGTACCAATATTTTAGCCACTATTACCAATGCCTACATTTTATTGACCACCATTATTGTTCAATCCACTCCCTCCTGGTTGTGATGCAACTCCTTGAGCTACACCATATGTTTGGGTACTTGTATTACAAGTAGTATTACGAATATTACAGGTATTCACATGCATGATTTGAGTAAATGTAGTGGTATCATTTGTTAAATTGGTATAAACTAGAGAACTTAAGAAATCAATCTTTCTTTTCATCTCTACAGTAGCAGCTTCTTATTCTGCCTTTTCCAACTATTTTTCAATATCATCTTTGGCCTTTCTAGCACTTTCTTATTCCATATCAAGTGAGAACATATCCTGAGATATACCCTCTTCAACCTTAGGTTCAAAAAATTTAATGCCAGTGACATTTTGTTTTGCTTCATCAACATCTATTTTTCTAGCATTACTTGTTGATATATTTTATGTAGATATTTGAGACTTAGGAGGATTTTGACTTTCCTAATTAATGATTTGCCTCACCACAGGGCCTATATATCTGGAATCACTTTTCTTAATCAAGTGTTCTCTTTCTTGGCATTCTTTTCTCAGGGTGTCTACATCTCTAAAAAGTTCTTTATTCAAACCATAAAATCCCTCATTTGCACCCTTAGCTGGCAATTTTAATTGGGCAACTCGCTTCTTCAAATTTCCTCTCTCAGTGATGGCATTTATAATTTTGTCCTCTCTAGCCTCATCATTCTTCTACTTGATAAGCAGTAATTCATATAATTCCCTCTTCAAAAGGTCATTATCTCTAAGGACTCCTTCAATATCATAACTAGAAGAATCATATAAATTCATCAGATTATGTCCCTTCTGGTCTTCAACCTATTGATAAGGGATACCCTTGAAATAGGAGGATGTCTCCCCCTTTTCTTGATATACATTCTTTGGTCTAGGGTTAAATATATCATCAAAATAATTTGTGGTGTCAGACTTGAGATTTAAAGGTTGAATAATTTCTTTCTTAGGAATGGTACCCAAGGACTAACTTGGACCTACAGACCTAGGCTTCCAAGAGGTGTTATTATAAGATTCTCCCTTCCTATAATGGTTCCTTCTAGAATTTTTAGAAACATCACTCTCTAACATTACTTGATAGTTATTCTTTGTGTTTGTCTTTGAATTCCTCATCCTAATTAAAATGAAATTCATACACTTGATATGATAATGCTCCCCTTAGAAACACTAAAAATAATTACTCAGAGTCGCCACCCAAAATGTTTTGGGAATTATAACAAAAAGTTCACTTTAACAATGACATTAGAGGATATAACACAATTTGTGATTTCAAAAATTGGATTTCAAGGAATTGATATATATGAAACAGGATCTTAAAACTAATCTTCATGGGCATTCCTTGAAAGTGTCCAGTAGAGTCACCATTTTCTATTAGTTCCTTTTCTTGCTGACATAAGAAATGCTCTCAACAAGCTTTCTGTATTTATCCCAGACACTGATCAAGAAAGATATAGAATGACAGAAATAGGGTTTTAAAACCCTCTACACTTTGAGCTCCATAAACTCGGGTGGGAAAACCCTTCTAACTTAGAATGATGAAATCACATAATCATTCTAGCAAATGTGAATGGAATTATAGGGATTTACGTCTATAACATTTATTTGACAGATCAAATCATAAAGATAAAGATCAATTTTAATAGTGATAGTCAGCTATTCCAATGGAAAAGAGACCAGTGTTTTATCCTAGGGTATGGAGTCAATTATGAATATTCATAACCAATTGCTCATGAACAAGAATTCAACACAATGACATATCTGACATAAAAATAGATATACCTTATATATCTATCTTCACACACATGATAACTCAATTCATCAAATTCATTATAAACTCTGAATCTCAATGAAACAACCCTAAGGCAATTTTAATCTTTCCTTGAAAGAACCCTAAAACTATTTCAAAATCTGCCTAACAGACATATCAACTGAACATTCCTTGACCATTCAATTTAAATAAGATTCAGAACACAAAAATGAAGACAAAATACTCATAATATGTTTTAGAAACTATTGATGGATTTCATTTGTATTCATAATCAAAAGTTTCTATTGCATTCAACAATAAATTTCAAAACCCTACTCAAAATAGATTGGTCTTAAACCAGAGTTTATACAACTTGAACTTGTACTCCCAAATGAAAAATGGCTATCCTTTTCCCAATAGTATTGGAATCCTTTTATAAGTAAGGATGCCAAAAGATACAAACTACATGGGAAAGATTTACAAAATATTTTACAACAACTTTTAAAAATGACATAAAAGCCAGAATTACAACAGAATACTGGTGGCAAAAATTGGCAAAGTCTGAACAAAATTTGTTGTTGCAGTTTGAAAATATCTCTTCTATCCTTTCAACTTTGCTTCCCACCTTTTCACCTCCTTGGCGGTGGGCCAATAAAAAGTCTTTTCTTGTTCTAGCTTGGTAACAACTTCCATCCACCTGGCATCCATAGTCATTTTGGCCACAAGAACAAATTTTTCCATATCTCTTTCAACCTTGAAGAGGTTATCAATTAATTCATTGCAATACTTGCCTTCAGTAGCTTTCTCCAGGCATTGCTTCATCTCTTCATCCTTGAATATCCCATCAAACTTAGTTGTCCAATCTGATTGTGGCTTTAAAGCACCAGATTCATCATAGATCTTTAGAATTAAGGGAAGGGCACTGATCACCAAATAATAGGGATTTATTATTTATCAATTTAGCTTTTCCATTAAAGAAGGCATACGTATTATTCACCTCATTAATCATTTCAATGGTCTCTATGATTTTATCAGGAAAATCATCATTGTATAACATGGCTATCATTAATATGTCCATCATCTTGTCTCTTCCTGACCAGGTCTTGAATTTAGGTTCAAAGAATGTCATATCTTCAACAACTGTTCTTGAGGCTTCTTATAGTGAGCCATACAATGTATGTATTATGTCAATCTTCTACTTCAAAACATCAATTTGATGTTGTAGTATGGGCAATATGATAGACATGATATTTGTACTTTGTCCCTATGATAGCTCTTTAGACTGGCCTTCTGCTAATGTTGAGTCCTCTTTTGTCTCTATGGCAACATCTGTTTCAACTCTTGATACTTCCTACGGGGCTAGAGTCTTTGCTCTCTTACTTTCTTCAAACTCTTCCTTTAATTTTGCAATTTTCTCCTCCAATGTGTGGTTATGAACCACTACTTCTTCATAATTTTTTGCTAGGGCCATCATTTGGCCAAAACTTGTCTCATATATGTTAGACAAGTCCTCTGCTTTTGCTAAATTCATAAAGGACACCTGATTCATAAGCTGGGTGATCTCAGTATCAATGGTATTCTACAAATTCCAGATCATTCTATTAGCTCTCTTCTCCTCCCTTATAGTCATGACCAGAGGCTTTTGTGTAGCAGGGGCCAGAGACCAAATAGCTAAAGTCTTGGATTTAGTATCAAGTCCTGATCCTTTCAGTACTTCATCAATCTCAAATTCTATTTTCAATAAGGGGTCTTCTTGCCTCCTTATGTGATCAATCATAAAGGTGGACTGTAAGTCCCAATCAAGCATTAATCACACCTCAGTGTTCTGCACCAATAGTCTTTCTTGTTCCATAGTAATTAGTTCACTCTCAGGATCATAATCCTGGAGTGTCTTCACAATCTCTTCATTTTTATCTTCCTGACCTTCACCTGTAATTAAGATTTTCCTTAATTATACTTCTTGGTGTTGTTAATCTTATTGTTCTTGATGTTTTTGGTCATGTAATTCAATAGGAATTGGGGATCCTTGAGACTATGCATCCTCAGCACTAAATTGTGGTATTTGTGCCATCAAACTGTCATAAGACTTAATCATCTCTTTTATTCTCTGCAAGTATGGGAGGTCAGGGAAAAAACTAGAAAAAGTTTTATCTGATTCCTTCCAATTAGCTTCTTCCCTAAGAAGATCTCTCCATTTCCTTCTCCTCTCCTAGACTTCATCCTTTTCCAACTTGTTTCTTACAATATCTTCATCATTCAAAGGCTCATGGTCTTTAACAGTTACCCAGGAAACCATACCTTTTAGAGCTATTTTTAAAAAATTTTAAGGATCACAGAATCTAAAAATAGCTGTAGACATTCTATATTTCTTTAGAAAGTCATTGATTAAATCAAACACTCTTTTTCCAATAGAAAAATCAAAACCCACCCATAATCTAGGGACAAAATTACCCCTCTCGTTTCCTTCTAGGAATTCTTTATCAAACCAGGTAACTTTCCAAATGAACTCTATAAATGCAATTCTAAGAGGCACAAACTATGGGAGAATGTGAGGAGGTTGAGAACAACCATATACCCTAATAATAGTGAAATGATCAAAGGAAAAGAAATCTCCCCAATTGTGAGTGATTGGCCAATTCTCAACAAACTGGTAAGGCCTTAATATCCTCCTAACCCCAATTGGCAATCTCTTGCTATCAACTCCAAGTAAATAAAAGATTGGATCCACAATTTAATTAGAGAAACATGCAAAAGATGAATTTATAGAGGAACTATCCCATACCAGAGTCCACCTTTGAATCGGCATACTGACACCATATTCTGAATCAAACAATTGCAGTTCTTTGTCCATGGAGGCCTTGTTGTAGAATAGAATCAAAGCATTAGATGAGAATAATGTTTTAAAGTTGGGACTGGGACATCATTCTGTATATATCTACCAATGCTACATTTATATCTTCAACAAGTTACCCAACATAATCATAATCTGAATTGACCTCTGGGTGTTGAATGTTCATTTCCATCACTAGTAGGTCCTCAACAATAGTAGAATCTCCATCAAATCCTAATACCCTTCTCAGGCCATATACTGTGCACTTGACATAGTGATTAAACATGGACAAATCAAATGGAGGTTTAACATTATCTAGGATGATTACCTAGTTTCTGTCTACCCTAGGCATGAATTTGGTCATTTCATAATTCTTGATCAATTTTTCTCTGTTTTTATAATTTTCTTTTATCTTCTCCAGATCAATTTTTGTGTACAATGCACCAGTACTCCCAAAAACCTCTACTACTAATCTTCTATTGATGTATACTAAGGCTTCCTTGTTCTTTTTCTTAATTACCCTAGTTACTAGCCAATAATTATTAGCCAATTCCCTAATTAACTCTATGTCCACATATACATTAGACACAATTAATTTAGCCATGTTTAATTCCCAAGGATTACAAATTGGGACAGCTTTAACTCTATTGTTCTAGAAATAGTGAAATAGAGTATTACCTGAGAAGCCTGTAGTGACAGGATTTCTGCACTAACACCATCTATCTTTCTAGTCATCCCATTTAGCACTGTTTGTGTTTGATTTCCTAGGAAAAAAATTAGTGAATTCCTCTATATATTTCTTTGCTACAACCTTCTTCTTTTCAGACCCTTGTGAGGCAGCACTGGTAGTAGCTTAACTCATCTTTCCTTCTCAAATTTCTATCTCAGGAAAACAAGCTTTGTTGCTTTCACAGAAAAATCTTCAAGGCATAAATGATAGTTGTACACAATCAAGCTCAATCATGCATTATTTATTTCCATCTAATTGACATCTTGTCCACTTGAATGCCAAATTCTCACACTTACAGTGTCATACAATCATCTCTCTGTAACTAATGCTGCCATTAATTCACACTATTTGATCCCTACTAGAAAAGAGTACTTACTTTTTCTCTTTTTTCTTTTGTAAGCCTGGAATGAGCCACAAATCAATCTTGTCGCTAACTTGCCATCCTTTGCTTACATTCAAATTTGTCCTTGTAAGTGAGTGACAAGACCTTTCCTTGAAACAAGTCGCACACTTGCGGTCTCTTCTTTACTTGAGGTTATGTTATTTATGACTGAGTGATGACCTAGATAGCAACTTCATTACTTTGAAATTGCATACTCACTACCTCTTTATCCTTTACATTTATACTTGTGTGAGTTAGCAACAACACTATTCCTTATATCAGTCGTGGACTTAGTACTCAACACTTCACCTTTTTGAAACCCGCAAGAGTGAGCAAGTAAAATTTTATCACTCAATCCTTCATTGGTCATGCACTCACTGATCTCTTTATCATCATGCTTGGTTGTGCCCGAGTGAGAAATGACTCAAAAAAATCATGAATCATTTGCTAGTCGCTATGCACTTTTTACTTGGTCACTAAATCGCATTGCAAAACATTTTAGCTCAAAACTATCACCGAGTGAGCGATGATCTTTATTTAATCATAGTCGCGCACTCACTACTAAAAACTCTTCATATTAGATCCTTTGCAAATGAGTGACTATCTTCACAAAAACTTTATAATTCATCAATCACTCACTCACTGATCCTTTTTTACTTAACTTCTTTTATGAGAGACTAAGAGACAACCTCCAATTTCCTTTATCACACACTCGCGGGCTCAAAACTTTAATCATTATATTATCTGTGAGTGAGTGGATCTTAACATGATTTCTTTAGTTGTACACTCGTACACTTTAAAACCTTGAAAACCTCCTGCGTGACTAAGCGAGTGGAACCATTTGATAACCAAAACATAATCCATTGCTTACTCACACTACAAAAATAACATTAGTTAGAACTCAAACGAGTGAGTGAAACCTATGACCTGAATTCCTCATGCACTTGCGGGCTCAAAAGATATGAAAAAAATTTAACCCGAGTGAGTGAATAGACTCATTTTATACTTCTCGCTCAATCGCGAACCCAAAAATTGAAGACATAAGACCACCATGACTGTGCGATACACCAAAACTTAACTGCTTGCTGACTCGCTGAGCATTTTAACAAAAGACTCAAACCTTCATTAGTGAATGATAAACAAATTTTTCCAACTCGCTCAGTCCCTGACTTACAATCTGACCTCAAAAATACATCTTGACTGCACGATTAATACACTTTAATGACCCTGTCACTCACTCACCCTGCCAACTTAGCTCATCAAGACATGACCATGACTGCACAATTCAACCCAAAATAAATCATCGCTCACTCTCACACTTAAAAAGACACTTTAAAAAGTCAGCATGACTACATGATTAAAGCTTAAAATAAGGCATTTTGAAGACTTAACCATAATTTGACTTTTTTACATGAAGAGACATGGATTTTGAACCAAAAGACGCGGAAAAATGCCAAAGCTTGGAATTTGAAAATTTTTCACTATATAGTGCTAACAAAGTCCAACACACAATGAGTGGTGGTGAGTTGCCTCCCACGAACTTAGGATGAGGTGTTGAAATGGAATCGACACTTCTCCAATACAATTCCTAAATGATGACAACTTATGTAAACAAATGTCATATGAATATAGGATACTAATTAAGAAAAGCATATGTTTTTTTAATTAAATAAATACACTAACACATCCTATACATGTGGACTTGATATTTAATCTCTAAAAATATGATTTTCTACTTGCTCAGTACAATTCTCTTCATTTTTTTCTCTTTTCTCAGTAATATATAAGGACTAGTAATATGTAAGAATACATTGGTTTGACTACTATTATGTCATGAGGGAATTTATTTTTCTAGTTTGACCTATGAAAAAGTGGATACAAGATAAATAAAAAATACTTTTAATACATACATATGTATGCATATTCCTAGGAATGTTCATGCAAGACTAGATTCCTATAAGTATAGCAATCAAAGTGTGAAAAATATGCAAAATAGGAAGAAAAAAATCAAGGATGAAAAAATGAATGCATTGAATATCTTTGAATATCAGTTAGTACTTTTGAACTAGAGATATTAACCAGAGAGGCCAAAAATAGTGGACCTCATCCTTAGTATGCATGCACCAATGATCTAGGCCCATGATTATGGTAGTCTAGTAAGGGCACAAAACCCATGAGCACACTATATACTGAATGCACAAGCTTGTGATCAAAACAACCTACTGAGCATTTGAACCTTGGTGGAAATATCAATAATACCACAACTTAGCCATTGTACTAAAAGATGAATTAATTAGTAGGCCATATATTACTATATTGTTGACAAGATATTTTTTTAGGAATTGTCATTGTTTTTTATTAAGGTAAAAATAGTTTTTGAAGGGAACTGTAACCCTTTACAACAACAGAAAAAAGATAGGAAATAGAAGCACAACCCAAAAAGAGATAGTTGTGGGACAAAGAGAGAGGCATTATAGAACCCGCAATATAGACTACCATTAGAAATACCAGCATCCCCAAACCAACTCAACAACAACAGAAAAAAAATAAGTAACACAAAAGCTCCAACTACTCAAAACATAGAGAAGAAGGTTGAAGCCTTACATCATAAAGAGATTGTTGGGATTTTAAGGCTCCCAAAACCAATATCAATAGTTTTGACATGGCTCCCAAACCAACATAACCAACCAGAGTAAGAACAGTTCCAGAAACTACCTTCACCCTTAATTGAAAACACCCAGTCTCCAGAATGAGCCCTTGAAAATTAGCAGCATCCACCTACAGATTTCTACCAACTATTAGAATAGTCCCCAAGGATAACTGAGAGGGGGGGGGGTGAATCAGTTATCATCTAATTTAATTCTTTCCTTTTATTAACTAAAAAATACAATAAATTAAATGCACACTTAGATAACACAATAGACAACACCACAATTTGGTTACGAGGAAACCAAATGGTAAAACCCCGGTGGGAATTAACACCCATAATCAACTATAGTTGTTTATAATAATTCCTGTTAGAAGATCTTGCAACCCTGTTAGGAGTTTTTATTTACAATGCAATAAGTATAGTGACCTGGTTAAGGGTCTAACCATGTTAGGAGTCTTTTACAAATAACCCTGTTAAGGGTGAAGACTCACTATCCAAAATATCACTACTTCAATAGTGAAGGCCACAACCTTCTGTAGAACAGATATGCACTATATCTGATGATGAACTATAGAGTAGACCTGATATCTTGATCAGTTCCAATGTATTGTAATCTTTCACTTCTTCTTCACATAGATCCTTGATGAATGAAATACAACGGATATTCTGCTCTATACTTTTTTTGTCTCTTATCTTCTCATTCACACTTAGCATTCCACAAATGAACTACTATAAGTATCTTCCTCAAAGTATGAGATCATGGGACCTGTTAGGAAACTCTTCATAACATCCTTGTCGGCTTAACTAACCACATAAGCATAATTACAACCACGCAATATAAACTAAATAGACGTGATGCTTCACAAAGTTGGCATCACCAAATTAACTCTAACATTGCAATCTTGTTGAAACACATTTGGCACCTTTAGATAGCTATCTTCAAATCATAACTAAACTTGAATATACACATGCATATCCCAAAGATAGGTGCAACTCAAGAACCAATGCAATATGTTGGCTCTGTATAGACAAACTCCATAAATTGTAACTATTGTTAACAAAAATACACAACACAACTGAAACTTCATATCTGAGTCTACGTTTATGAAAAAAACATAAACAACATGAATATAACCGTGCAAGGCTTGATAACATTATTCTAATAAGTACATACTGAACACTACTGTATATTATATATTTTCATCAATGACAAAAACACAATCAACTAGCTACCAGAAGTAAATCTCCAACAATCTCCCCCTTTGACATTGATGGCAACATATGATATTAAAAACATCTTCAGCACATGGTGTCTTCTTTATTTTTACAATCTTCTCAATATCCTCATCAAATATTCCTCTACACTACTACAGCTCCTCTATCTATATTTATACTCCCCCGAAGTATATGCTCCCCCTTACTATATACTCCCCCTTTGACATAGATGGCAAAGGGCACCATAAATAATTAGGCACAGGTACTACTCTAGAAGTAGAGTATTCAACCATTCATCAGTCACTATGGACTGATGTTCTTGCTACTTTATCTAATTAGACTCAGGAGAAGGAACTAGTCCCAACTTCTCCCTAAGCTACTGAAAAGTATCTTTTGATAAAGGCTTTGTGAAAATATCTGCCAACTATTCTTTAGTGCTCACATAGTCCAATTTTACTTCATTATCTACAAGTTTTTCTCTAAGAAAATGGTATTTAATCTCAATGTTCTTTGTCTTTGCATGCGTCACAGGGTTCTTGGACATGTTGATAGTACTGGTGTTATCACAGTGAATAACAATAAGATAATCAACATGTATACCAAAATCTTTAACCATATGCTTGATCCAAACCATTGTTGAACAATTCAATGTTGCTGCAACATATTTAGCTTCTATTGTTGACTAAGAGATACAATTATGCTTCTTGCTTACCAAAGAAACCAACCTATCTCCAAGAAATACTACTCCTCTAAAAGTACTCTTCCTTTCATCAATACAACCTTCCCAATCTACATCTGTATACACATGAATTTGTACATTCTTTGATTTAGGATACCATAAACCATAGTCTATAGTTCCCTTTAGATATATGAATATTATCTTTATTTCCATTAGGTGATTCTATTTTGGTTCTTCTGCAAATCTACCAACAACGCCAACTACATTAGATATGTCTAGTCTAGATTGAGTAAGATATATAAGTTTTCCAATCATAGATTTATACAATGTCTTGTCAACTGTTACGGAATCATCTTCTTTAGAAAGCTTGCTTCCTGTTATCATAGAAGTGCATACTGGCTTACAGTCTTCCATCTTGAAAGACTTCAATATTTCCTTCACATATTTTGACTAATTTATAAATATTCCTTTATCTGTCTTCTTTACATTTAATCCCAAAAAATATTTTATAGGGCCAATCATGCTCATTTCAAATTCAGTCTGCATTTCTTTTGCAAATTCTGTACTAAGCTTGTCATTACCTCCAAAGATAATGTCATCAACAAATATGGCAACAAGTAATAATCCATCAAGTGTTTCTTTTATATGTAATGCCCAAAAAATAAACGGGCAAAAACACAACAACCAATTTTTTTTGTACAATTAGTAACATACTTCTAGGACTACTAGGATACACAAAAGCCCTACAAGGCGAAGCTTTGGGATCGTAAGTTCACTTGGGCGAGTCACCAAATGACATGTAAGGGATTGTAAGGCTTGCACTAGCGTGCCTCCATCCCTTACATGACGGAAGTCATTAGACGACAAGGGAATATGAAAAGTATTAAGGGAAATAAACTTCCCCTACATTTCAAATTTATTAAAGATAGTACGATCTATCCTTATGAATTCTTAAGGAGTGATTCTATTAAACCAAAGGAAGTATTTAACAACTAAACAAATAAATCTTTTCTTAGCTAAAAGAGAATTAATAATCTACATTTCCTTTCCTGATAATTCAACGTTAAGAATAACTATTTAATTAATACTAAGTTTTATAGTGTTAATTATTTCATTGAGATAAAATAACTTTAATTTAATCATATGAAATTTGTGTAATAAATGAAATTAAAAAAAAACTACATTTCTTCTTCGGGTTATTCAACGTTAAGAATAACTATTTTATTAAGACTAAGTTTTATAATGTTAACTATTTCATTAAAACAACATAACTTTAATTTAATCATATAAAATTTGTGTAGTAAATGAAATTAAGTTACTAAGAGAATTTATCAAAAAAAAATATAATAGTAAAACAATTAAGATTCAATTAAGGACGTTCTATTCTTAAAATTCTTTGATTCAAAATTCATACATACATATATAAAAAAAAATATAGAAACATAATTTAATTAATGAAAATGACAAACCACGTCAAGGGGAAAAAATAAACAATCATAATTATTAACCATAATCACTACTGGCATATAAAAAAAAACTTCTAAAAGTTCCTCTCAATAAATATATATTATTAACAAAATGAAAATAACATCGCATCAAGCTAAACTGCTCTATCTAAGCTTAGTAAAATTAATAGTCACTATTTAATCAATATTTTTAAATAAATAGAAGACACCAGAACTAATAAATAAAATTATATCTAATACTGAATGGGCCCTCCAAACCCTAATTTGAAATTAGGGTTTGGGGCCACATAAGAACCTCTACAAACCCTAAATCTCCCATTATTCCTCCTTCATTCTTCTCTCTGCTTATTTTTTTCTTTGTTTCTCTTTTGTTGTTGAGTGCAGGTCTGTGGTAGAGAAAAGTTGTTGCATAAGTTGTTTTTGAGAAGATCAGCACAACAAGAGATCTCTTCCGCCATAAGAGAGTCTCTGTTGTGTTTTAATGGATACCCATCTGCTGATATGAACCTGAGTAATGTTCATCTTTAGTATAAATTGGGTAACAGTCCAGATCTGCTAGATCGGTTCCAACTTTGCCATGTTAAAATCACCATTTTAATAATGGCATAAGTTATTAAAATTTTACTTTAATACAAATGCTTAGCAGATTATGTTTTCTCTGTGTTTTCAAGGATTCGGGTCTGCAAGTTTAGTATCTTCTTAGGTAGTGTTTCGTGTTATATTTTTTTTCCTGCTAAACTCTGTCCATTTTATACTCGTCGGCATCGTTGACAGCACAACACAATTTGTGCAAAATTTTGAGATAAATCATTAGCCATGATTTCAGTGAACATTTTTATTTCTTTTTGGATCTGTGCTAGGCCGTAACACTGTTTGTTGTGTTCTATTTCGTTTTAAGACAATACTATTGCTATCAGTTAAATAAAAGATTCGATTTCTGAGGGTTTATCAGTTGTTGTTTCCATACATGATAATATTGCAACACTGAGCATTAGATCCCCATTTATTTGTATCGCGTGGCATACATTGCACTGTGAAATTAATTTAACATTCGTTTGGAGACTTAAAATCTTGTTTGTTTGGGAGTTTTCTATTTTAAAACCCTAGCCACGCAAGAACTAGGCTATGGGATGTGTCGCAGCAGTGACAACAGTCACTGTCGTGACACAGTCACTGCAGTGACTTTGCCACTGCTGTAACTCGCATGGTAAAAGAAAAGAAAGGGCTTCGGCCCTAAAACCACATGCCCTATGAAATATTAAAGTCTATTTTTTTTTTTTGATTTATATATATGATACATATTATTATATTATATATTATACAATAATCATTGTATAATATATAATATATAGAATATCGTTTGATGATATGTTATGTCAAACCATTCATAGAAATCTGTTTTCAATTTTTTTAATGTTATATATTATTATATTATATATTATACAATAATCATTGTATAATATATAATTATATAATATTGTTAAATATTTGATTCCTATATCATTAATAAAAAATTACAATGCTATATTACACAATATGTTATTATTTATTATATACTCTACGTTTTTATGGTACAGTATATAATATATAATATTATATTATATAACATTACTATTTCATTAATAGTATAACGTTTTCTTATATATATATATAGATATATATATATATATAGATATATATATATATATATATATATATATATATATATGTATTAACATTTTTTTTTTTTTTAAATCAGATTATTAGAGTTAACAGTAATAGGATAACAAAAAAATTTCTTTTAGATTTGAGAAGGAAAATACTAAGTAATGCATTTTTCTGAGAAATGGGACAATAGAAGAGATTTTCCTTTATCACCATGTAATTAATCATTTATAGGTTATTCTAAACATTTTAGAGAACTGTTTACTGGTCTAGTTAAACTTTCTGTATACAAGTAATTTTATTACATATAATGCTGGAAGAAAAATACAATTGATAATTAACTTCCAGTGATAGTAAATTCAATCTATTCTAAACAATTAACAGTTATGTCCAAACCCAACATTATTACTGCAGAGAGTTGTCCTCTTAATTCAGAATAATCATAAATTCAGGAAGCTTAAAAATATACAGTCCAATATTTCTAGCTCAAATAAAGTTACAATTTTTTTTCTGTTGTGGGAAACTATATAGAAAAAGAAAACATGAACTGTCATTGTTTACTAAAGAATAATCATAAGAAATTCCACAATTCAAGCTTGAACTCCAACCTGTGTCTTCAATTCAATTCAAAAATTTCAACCTGCAAACATAAGACTCCATTTTACATGGCCATGGGACTCTCCTCCCAACCTTAGACCATTACATGGTCACCCCCGAGCTTGGGGAAACATAGATAGGAAGGGTTACACACAATCTTCACACAACATAGAAACTTAACACAACATATACACAGATTTCAACATATACATAGATTTCACATTTACTCCCTTCCAAGGCTGCACAAAGGACTCATACAAAGAATCCAAGAAATGGGTGAAGGTGGAACTTTCCTTATGGAGACACCAAACTTATAAAAATAAATATCATAACAACATGTATAAAAAGGCCTTCTCAAGGCACTACCATCCCAACAACTCAAAATCTATGAGCATCACTATCTCTTTATGACCCCCAAAACAACATAAGAAGGTTTTCATGGTGCCCATACAACCATGCACTCATACATAAGAAATTCCCAACTGATGCCCTTCACCCCAAGCTCTCCTCAAATCCACCATGGATGAGGAGTGAAGCTTGCACACCCAACACATGAACAAAGCAAGAAAACAAATAAGATTGAAAACAGAATCTCAAAATGAAAGCAACAATAAAAGATTCCCATATGATAAACAGTGTACAATTTTCACATAACTCATTTCTTTCAAAACATATTGATAAAAACACAAGATAGAAACCACCAACCTCTTCCTAAGATAAGGCTGACTTGAAGAGTTGAAGATGAACTTCTTTTTTTTGTCTCTCCCAGCTTGCTATCCTCAAATCCAATTATTTATTCCCCAAAGCTTCTAACTCTCCTTCCACTCTCTAATACCCCTTAGACCAAAAATGAACCAGTGTATTCCCCCCTTTTTTTTCCTCTCTCCCTCCTGTCCTTTTGAAAACCCCCTTCTCAAAACTATTAGGTTTCTAGATCCTAGAGAAGATGACACTTTCCCTTACTAAAGGTATGGAAAGAATTTCCACACATGAAAAGGTGAGACATCTTAGATAACATTTCCCATTTTCGTGCATATCAAAAATGGTCCATAAACAGAGATAAAAAGGTGGCCTAGGAAGGTGGGAATAAAAGAAATAAGTCCCTTAACCCAAGTACTAGCCTTGGGGCACCAAAATTCAACCTAAACCACACCCTAGGACTTCACAAAACCTCTCAAAAAC
>MU228444.1:1022991-1039350 GCA_018584345.1 Thuja plicata
TCTTAAGGGAGAGTAGAACTCCCCACATGATAGATAAATTTGAGGACACTAATGTTAATTGTTGCATTGACATAGACATGGAAAATTTTAGGATGCAAAAAAGTGAACTTTATTGTCAAGATCATGAGGCTAACCCTTTGAACAGGGATTTAATCATGCAGGAAGATGGATTGTGGAAGATGTACTTTGATGGTGCTTGCTCTAAAGAAGGATCAAGGGTAGGGGTATTGTTGATATCTCCATCAGGTACAAATTTTAAGTACTCATTTCTATTAGCATTCCAATGTACAAACAATATTGCAGAGTATGAGGCTATATTCTTAGGACTTGAAATTGCTATTAAACATGGTATAAAATGTTTAAAGGTTTATGGTGATTCTGAGTTAGTAATAGCACAAGTCCGATCCAAATATGCTGTAAAAAATGACAGATTGAAAATATCCAAATATGCTATTTGGGATCAACTTGAAATGTTTGATGCCTTTGATATAACCTGGTTAGAAAGGTCAAAAAATATTATGGCTGATTTTCTAGCAAATTTTTCTTTGAAAAATGATGATTTGACCTTACATGGGGTATCAATACTAGAAGTTAAAACAAGACCAGTTGTTCCAGACAACATATACAACTGGAAAGTGTTCCAGGATGATCAAGATATTTTAAGGTTCATGCAATGCTTAGACCATTATGAGAACTAGAGTATAGATTGTAGCTCCTTACTGGAACATGATGATGGAAAGGATTACATCTTTGGAAATGGCGTTGTCCAATTAAGTTCTAATCAAATTCCTAGGGGACTATTTGAGCTTGAAGCATTGTTTATAAGTCAGCAAAATGATGCATCAAAGTTAAGCAATGCCAAGATTGAGGATCTAGAAGAGATAAAATTAGGATCTGAAAATAGTCCTCAAATAGTTTATATTGGGAAAGGTTTAGATCCTCACATCAGATAAAATCTGATCAAGTTACTCAAAAAATACAAACATGTCTTTTCTTGGTCATATGAGGATTTGAAATCATATAGAGAAGACCTTTTCCAACATGAAATCCCATTGAAATTAGATGTAAAGCCATTTAGGCATAAACAAAGGCCTATTAACCCCTTGTTGGCTCCCAAGATGTAGCAAGAGTTGATGAAACTTAAGGATGCTAGGATAATCCAGCCCATAAGACATTCAACATGGGTATCAAATCTAGTGCTAGTTAGAAAGAAAAATGGTGACATCAGATTATGTGTTGATTTCATAAACCTCAATATTGTTTCATTGAAAGATAACTATTCACTGCCCAATATGGAAGCAATGTTGCATAAGGTGACTGGTTGTGAGTTGTTGTCAATGATGGATGGTTTTTCAGGTTACATCTAGGTTTTAGTCAGAGAGTCATAGCAGTATAAAACTACATTTACTACTCCATGGGGAACATATGTGTATATCAGAATGCCTTTTGGATTAATAAATGCAGGGGCAACTTTTCAGAGAGCTATGTATGTTGCTTTCAAAGAATTCATTGATCTATTCATGGTTATTTATCAAGATGACTTAACTGCATATTCCAAAAAGGCTATTGATCATTGTGATCACTTGGGTAAGATTTTTAACAGAGCATTGGAATATGGTGTCTCACTAAACCCCAAGAAGTGCCATTTTGCAGTTAGAGAAGGGAATTTTTTGGGACATATAGTATCTAGAGAAGGGGTAAGAATAGACCCTGAGAGAGCGGAAGCAATTCAAAAGGTGTGCAATCTTTCTTAGTAAAGATTAACTTTGTTAGAAGATTTATAGTAAATTTTGTAGAAATTGTGAAGCCTATTGTCAGATTACTAAAGAAGGATGCTAAGTTTATCTGGAATGAAGAAGCTCAGCAAGCATTTGAAAAAATAAAGAAAGCAGTACAAGAAGCCCCAGTTTTGAAATCTCCTTATTATACTAAGCCTTTCTCTTTGTTTTCATTTGCATCATTCCATACAATTATTGTTATTCTCCTTCAAAAAGATGAACAAGGATTTGAACATCCCATAGCTTTTTACAGTAAATCCTTGCAGGCTGTAGAACTTGACTATGAAATAATGGAGAAGAAGGATTATGCATTGGTAAAGGCTATGAAATCATTCAGGCCCTATTTGGTTTGTGCTAAGGTGCAGACTTATGTTCCTCATTCAGCAGTGAAGGATATCCTTACACAGTCAGAGGTAACTGGTAAGAGGTGTAAGTGGATTACAAGAATTCAAGAATTCAATCTTGACATCAATATCACCAAGCTAATAAGAGGAAAAGGCTTGGAAAAGCTCACGACAGAGGAGAACTTGGATTTAGTACAGTTAAATTAGATAGAAATACATGACCAAGCCATTACTAGTATAGAAATGCAACCATATTATACTGATATTGTTTTCTTTCTCAAAAATGCTAAGTGTCCTAATAATTTGTCTAAAAATTAGAAGAGGAGTCTGAAATTTCAAGCTCAAAGGTATACTATGATCCAAGGTGACTTGTTTTGGAAAGATAAGAATGCTATACTATTTTTGTGCCTTGATATATACCAAGCTAAGAAAGTCTTGACTAAGATCCATCAAGGAGAATGTGGAGGTCACTTTTCTGCTAAGACCACTGCCCATAAAATTTTAAGGGCAGGGTATTATTGGCCTACCTTATTCAAAGATACTTACATACATGTTAGGAAATGTGAACCATGTCAAAAATTTTCCAATAAACTAAAATTTGCAGGTGCTCTATTACTGAATCCAATGAGTACTGATGCTCCTTTTGCTATGTGGGGGATTGACTTTATTGATGAATTTCAGGAGAAGTCAAGTGCATGGCATAGTTGGATATTAGTTGCCACAGATTACTTTACTAAATGGATTGAAGCTATCCCCACAAGGAAAGTAACAAGCAGGGTGGTTACTGAGTTTCTCTTGGAGAATATTTTAACCAGGTTTGGTGTGCCTAGTAAATTAGTAATGGACAATGCTATGAGTTTCAGATCAGAAGAAATGACAAGTTTCTGTGAAAGGTATGAGATTATAATATCATAATCATCCCCATATCACCCACAGGCTAATGGACAAGCTGAGTCTAGCAATAAAAGCATATTGAAGATACTGAAGAGGACTCTGGAATAAAACAAGAGAACATGGCACACAAAATTAAAATTAGCTCTTTGGACTAATAGGGTAACACTTAAGAAGGCAACTGGTAAGTCTCCTTTTGAGTTAGTATATGGTTTACAATCAAGATTTCCAATTAAAAATCTATTACCAGTATGCCAATTCATACAAGAAGAACATTTAGATGTCTCTGACAATATGCAAGATAGAATGACAGAGTTGATTGAATTGGATGAAGCAAGGAGAAATAGTCAAAGAGAAAACATAAAATTACAGCAAAAGATGAAGTATCTATTTGATAAGAGGGCTACTGAGAGAAATTTCTAGGCTAGTGACTTAGTGCTCTAATGGAATTCAAGGGCAGAGGACAAAGGTAAACACAAGAAGTTTGAGTCTTTATGGCTAGGACCTTTTATTGTTTCAAATTTTTTTGGTAAAGACTCGTATTTATTAAAGAATATGGAGGGAGAAAGTTTTGAGTTTCCTATGCATGGGAAATTTTTGAAACCTTTCTTTAAGTAAAGATCAAAACAATGTACAAGTAAATATGTATCATATGTAAATCTTTCCCTTTTGTTTGTAAAGTTTTGTAGATATTTCCCTTTCTACTTTAGGTTTTGATCCATTTTTTGAAGAGGTCTGCAACCAGAGATTCTGTGGTTCTTTTCCATAAACTATGTTTATTCAAACCTCATTAGAGCTACTATTGGTTGTTTTCTCAGTTCAAGTTTGTTTTCCAAAATTTTGTGGTCCTCATACTTGTTTATTGCCTAAAAACAGAAGTCTCTTTGCTTATGTGTCTTTTCCCTATTGAAATCTTCAGGTTTTTAGGTCAGAATCCATGTAAAAATACAAAGCCTCAAAACCCTAGGTCTTATTTTCTAGGAAAAAATGAGAAAAAACCCTAAGACATTTATCACTTCTATTTTGGCATTACTTTTTGGAATTCACTTAAGTCATGTGTTGAAAAGCTTGGTCGCCTAGTCATGTAATCCGGATGGCATATTCCTTTTTTCCTCGAGACTTGGTGATTAGCTTATGTCAGCATGTCTCTCATAGAATTAGAATATTCCTTTAGCTTTAAGATAATTGGAAGAGCTCTTCATGTCGCATAGTCACTGAATGAGCAAACAGGTCAGCAGTTTGTGAAAGGGCCCACAAATAAGTCACGGTGTCGCGAGAAAAGATTAGCAGTTAGTGGTTCATCATGAGACTTGGCAATTTCTTTGTGTTGCGTGATCACTAGATTGGTCTGCGGTTAAGTAAGAAGTGCAAATTTCATGTCGCGTAGTCTTCAGAAAGAATGGCGGTTAAGTGAAATTTGCTAAGACTTTGTGACTAACCATATGTAGTTTGAGATGAAACACAGTCGGGTTGTCACCAAATTGAAATGCTGAGTTAGCTTTCCATTCAGTGATGTAGAAATGAGTGATGAATGAGACACATATCCAAAGGTGAGTTGACTAATGATCTTGTCACGTGGTCTCCAAAAGGAAAAAGACTATTCAGCGATTAAGAGACTAAGTATAAAGGTCTTTATTGTCACGTAGTCTCTAGAGAATTTAAGGGTATGATAGATTACTCAGAGATTTAGCGGGAGACGTTAGATGTAATGATTAAGAGATCCTACGGTGGTCGCGAAGTCTCTAAATAAAAGGTCCCAAAGGAAAAGGTACTCGCAACTCTGAGGTAAGGGTATGTCGTGTAGTCTCCAAATGAAACGAAGGGTAAAGTTCTTGTCGCATTGTCTCTGAGGGATTTGACACTTAACATTGGTGTTCAGTGATTAAGTGACTAAGGGTAGTCATGGGGTCTCATAAAGGAAAGTAAACACTCAATGAATGGGATATAACCATGAAATCTAAAGATGGCTTTCAGTCGCGGAGTCTTCGAATAAGATGTGAGTAAGTTTTAACATCCAACGACTTTGATTTCTTCATGTCGCGTGATCACCAGAAAGTAACTTTAGTTAACCAAGACAAGGAAAGTTACATAGTCACTAAGTCTCCAGAAGAATAAGGGGTTAAATATTTGGGTCAGTGAAAATGAGATTATACACAGTCGCATAGTCGCTTAATATCAAATATTAAGAAAAGGTGACAATGGCTGATGTGACAATATGAATCATTCAGAGTCCAATGAATAAGCTTGAATATTGATTACTGTGTAGAAAAGGTAGCTGAGATGTATGACAAAGAGCCAATCACATAAAGACATGTCATCTCCTTCAAATTTTATAAGGTTTTTTTGAGGATTCAGATATATGAATTTGATTTCCTATCACACTCATGGAACTACGGCTAGGTTTTCAATTAATTCCATAGCATGCTAAATTGAAGAAATATTTGATGAATTTTCAAATGATGAGCCATGTACTTGGAATTTTTGCCATAAAGAGCTGATTGAAGGTTCATTTTAACTTATCTTGCTTTCAGATTTTTAGAGCGAAGAAGTGCTAGGTATTCTGAGAAGAGAGAAGAAATTAGAAAGTTGCAGAGTTTTCCATTGATTAAAAGGTTTTGAATTTCAGAGAATTGTGCACAAACGAGTAAAGTGAGTCTTGGAAAGAGATTTGTTTCAATATCGGTAAAGGAGAAGGGATTCAAACACAACAAACATGAGTAGAGCAGTTAGTACATTTTCAACCAGTGGGAGAAGTGAAGAGGCAGATGAAGAGGCAAAGGGAAAATGGAATTACTCAGATGAATTCCTCAGATTACTGTCGGGTTCAACTCAGAACAAGAGGGAAAATGCTAATATTCTTACTGATGACTACTACAACATTAGGGATGCTGATACTCCAGGAACAATAGGTTTTTCCCTCTCTAACTAATTTTATAAAAATTCTGATAAAGCTATCCCAATTTCAAACTCGTGGACCTGTGGTTTCGCTAGGTTAATTGTCCCTAACGTCTACATAGATGTAGATTTGTTCTTAGGCCTTGCCAATCATTATGATGTCTTGTCTAAGACAATTAAAAGGAATGATGGCACTACCCTACTCATCCTTAATAGGAATTCATTTATGCAAGCTTTTGGCTTATATAGCACTATGTCCACCAGAATTGACATCACTAAGCAAGAACATAGGTACAATTTAAAGCCTGGTATTGCTAGGGGATAGTTGCAGAAACATATGCTTAAGGAGGTGAGAAAATATCTTGATCCTATGTTTATGACAAGCCCTTATTGCATCAAGGACTTGTATTTCTACATTAAGTACATCGTCTATGCCCTATGTACAGTGCTAGGGATAGATGGGGAAGTGGAAAAGATCAATGCCGGGATATTGATGATGGTGCTAGATTTACATGAGGTGCATTCTAGCACTAGATATGATTATATTCAACATATTATTGACAAGATGCATGAGGGATTTATAGCAACTCAGAAGAAGATGGAGGACCCTAAGGAGAAAGAACCCAAATTCTTACAATATTCCATCCTCATGCATCTCCTGTTGCATTTTAATTTTGTGATAATGGATGTAAGTAATTTGACCCCTTAGAGGTTTTATCATGATGGACCTAATCCTATACAGTTCTGGGTAAAGATTTGGAATTATAGATCTAGGGATTGTGATTACTGTGCATTACAGAATTTGATTGTTTATCCGATAGTACAGAGCCTGGGCATCAGCAGGACAAGGGTCCCAAATAAGGTTATACAAATGCTAAGGCCTAGTGAATACTTGGATAAATGGGAGGGAAACCATAATTGGGGAGATTTCTTCTTAGAAGAGAACTATACCATAATAAGGGTATATGGATGTATACATCCACCTCATATCTTGCCTTACCATGTGCCAACAAGAGTGGATGCCATGGAATTTATATGGCAATTATTATTAACAGATAATGAGCACTTCACACCGTACAGGAAGGGGACCTTAACCCCTAGACAGTTTAGAATTTCAAATTTTACAATTGGCAAAGGTGCTATTGACTCAGTTAGCCAGTGGTTGGAAGGTTGCAGAATGGGGGTAGCTTCATATAGATACATTGATCTTGTAGGCTTCATGGGAGGAGTCAGAAAATTATATACTCCCACAATCCCCAATACAAATGTCCATTGTGACTGTATTGAAGAGGATGCAAAAAGAAATATTCTTGATGAAGATGAGATCAAGACAAGGAGAAAAAGGATTCAGGAGTTGTTGAACCTTGAAAGACAAATCAGAAGAAATGGGTTAGCTTTTGGAAGTTTTTACCCTAAACTGCCATATTTTGACAGAATAAAAGCCATGATCGATAATTATTATGTGCTTAGTGAACATATTGAGACTGTTCTTAACAAGAAAGGAGCCCAATAGCCAGATCATTCAGAGTCTGAGTATGATAGTAGTAGTGACAGTGACTATGCCTGTCCTACTAGATATGTTCAACCTCATTAGGATGTTTCTAAGAGACCACAGTTGCAGGGAGCTGAAGGCCACATTATTGACTTAACAGTGGCCACACAACTTGATGATATAGAAGAGCCTTCTGCCAAGCGGCAAAAGATGAAAATAGGCCAGCCTTCAGTTGAAAGCAAAGAAAAGAAAAAGGATAAAGAAAGTGCCCTAGTGCCTGGAAATAGGTCATATGATGATAACCTAAGAAAATTGATTAGAAAAGGAAAGAAAAAATAGCCTGATATGGAGAAGAATGTGGAATTTCTGCTTAAGGCTTGTGTTGATGAAAGGCTGATACATCAACAACAGTTTTTGAATGATGATAACTTTATCAAGACTGAGGAGTTTAAATACTTTCTAAGGTGGTACAAGAAAGAGAAAATTAGAGCTCAGTTGACTATTGATGGGGAAGAGACAATAACAAATGAGGCCCTAGTGGCCCTACAGTCTTATGACCTAGACAGTGAGGACATCTCACCTGAAGAAGCTAGAAAATTGGTGTTAGTTAGTGGCATGTTATTGGCTGAGGGGTGGGACTTGGCATCTGCTTTCATAATTGATCAGATAAGAAAGTAGCCTGATCTGAAGATGGCTAGTGAGGTACAAATGGGAGATGTCATCAAAGGATTTTGGTATAGCCCAAACTCTCAAGATTTTGCAATGTGGAGCCTTTACCCAAAGGATTAGAAACCTCAACTGGTAAATATCCAAGAAAACATAGTAGGCAACCAAATGGTGTGGACAATGTAGAATACAGGGGCTTTGGAAATATCCCAAATCATGACACATTGGGCACATTTAAATGAAGACAAAACTAAAAATCTATCTGATAAGTGTAGCACATTGATACAAGAAACAAGTGCATTGGCCAAAGACCGGGAAATGTGCCATATCTAGATACACCAGCAAGATCAGGTGATTAAGATGTTAATGAAGGAATTAGAGGAGAAGCCTGAGGTGGTGTATGTTCCTACACAACCACAACCTTTGCAAATTGAAGATAAGGCAAAATCAGAAGAGGTGGTTGAAAAGGATGATATAGGAGAAAAGAAGAATGAAATTTCCTTGAGTGCATTAAGGGGCATTCTACAACATAGGATTGAATTCTTGAAGGATAAGACTGATGTTGTCCTTAATGCTTATAATAAATTCCCAGCTTTGCATATAGACGTAATGGGGTATCTTGATATTTTGAACCCCTATTTTACCAAATGGTCTACCAGGGTGCAGTTGTTTGAAAAGCTTGCATCTTTGCAAACCCTAAGATCAAATTTTCCAGAGATAGTAACAGAGGGGGAAGATGAGATCAAAAAGGTCAATGTTTCTCTCTCATTCTTCAAGGGCAAATTGAATCAAATAGAGGTTAAATTGAGTCTCTTTTCTGCAGATTTTAATAGATTTACTCCTTCCCTAAGAGGAGAAGATGATCAAGTAAAGGCCTTAGATGCCTGGAGGAATGAGTTTGACAGAAAAATTCCTAATAATGAGGCATTTATTGTGGGATCAGATTTGGATGTTGAAGGATTTAATAAGATATTAGATGAAGCCTTTAAGGTAGAAAATAACATTAATAAGTTTTTAATGGATGTTAAGGGCATTACTGATGTTAGATGGGAGCGAAAAAAAGCACAAGTATAGGGTACTCAAGACTTCAAGTGGCCAATAGATGATGAAGTGATAGCATGGGAGCTGATGACTAGGCCAAAGAAGAAGAAGACTATAATTGAAGAGGAAATTCTAGATGAGGAGTAGAAGGGAACACTTGGCGCCTGACCAATGAGCACAGGGAGGTTAGCTATAAATAGAGATGAGTGTAGGTTAGCCTGTAATGATAGTCACTTAGTCTTAATGTAACCATCAAAATCTATCCTAAACATAGTCAGAAAAAGGCACCGGATTCCAGAAGAGACAAAGAATATCAGATCTACATCCTCTATTTTTGTCTTCCCGCCGCTTCTAAATTCTCATATTTTGTCTTTTTCTGTTCTTTTAGGGTTAGGTTCCTTAAACCATTCAAAGCTTGTTGCATTCTAAAATAAAGGATTCCACAGTGGTTAAGGACCTATATATAGGACCAAAGTTGTAATTACAAAGGGGAGATGAAATATAATTGAAGACAGACCTTTTGATTTTTGTCTATGTTTTGAGCTTTTAAGCCTTTATTTGTACTTGAAGTAGAATATATGAATAAAGATACAGTGCAATTTTATTCTATATTGTTGTTGTCTCTCTTCTTATTGTATGCACTCTTTTATGTTTAATTTGTAAGGCATGTTAAACATACTGGCTATAAGGTAGCTATTTAATTATTTGCAAGCTTCTTCTAAGGGGAGAAATAAAATTTGTGAGTAGTTTCAGAGAGTACTACAACAACTGAGGATTTGATACAATATTGTAGAAGTGATAGGATAAGTTTGCAAGGAATTTTTATCTAAGTTGTATGTAGGTTGTAAGGCATCCTACAGTATTCCTATTCATACTTTTCTGTGGATTTACATCTTTTGACTCTATTTTCCCAAGGATAGGCACTAGTCTATAGTTTGTCAAGTGATTTATCATCATCCAAGCATTAAAAACTATTTAAATCAATCACTTTCAGAGTATTTTGGTAAAATCAATTGTGTACTTAAGGGTCGTAGTTGAAGTTTGTTGATTTCTTGAAGAGCAAATCAAATAGGTTATTCCTCCTAAATTCACAAGAATTGCAAAAGGAAACACGAATGTATTTCCTAATCATGTTGCTGTTTGTTATCATCAAGATATTGATTTGGATTGTCAAGCTTATCCTTAGAATAATCAGTCATTTGTATTGTCATATTCATGTCCATGTAAAATAGATCATTCAACACATAAAGTTCAATCCACTCTAAAGATATTGTTAAGACAGTAATCAATCATAGGTAAAACCTGCCTGAGTCAGTGGATCTCAAAAAAGAAGGAGGTGGTAATAGGTATCCCCAGTGTTATCAAGAACCTCATCAATTAGTATTTTTCCCTTGCTTGATTCATAGTGTCAAAAGTCTTTAGGGGGTCATAGATTTGTTTAGGATTTCAAGTATCTTTCAGAGGCCTAGCAAGAAAAAACACCAACAGAGTGTACTTACCATTAGGAATGGTGTTTAAAAATTTATTGATTGATTAAAAGAAAGAAAAAAATATTTTAATAACATCCCTAAGGCCAAAGAAGCCTATAGAACACACCCCAAAATAAGGTGCTAGCATCTTAAACAATATGTAACTTCTTGTTTAGATCTGCTCTTCCACAGTGAATTTTGATCACAAGATTTGTTGTCCTACCTAGCTTTGTTTCTTCAAATAAGTTACTTAAACTGTCCACAACTAAAAGATCCACATAGCTAGAGCGGATATCATTGTATGTTGGGCACTATGTGATAAATTCTTTCTAGCTCTACCACTCCTTTATTAGTGAATGTGTAAGGACTATGACCTCGACAAGGTGCCACATCAGCAAAATCCAGAAGACAAGAGAGTCAGTCAACATAGTCAAATGTCGAACCCACATATCGAAAAAACAAATAATTTCATTAAAATTATAGTGAAAAGGTACATGGTTTAAGAAATTTTTTGAATATAATAAATGTGTCTACAACAAGGAAAGGTGTCGAACACACCATCGAAAACAACCAATACATTGCATGTCATAAAACATTAAAGACATTAACAGAATTTGACCAACTTGTCAAAATAACAAATATAAAAGAGAAAATTTGACCTAACTTTTGAAGTGCTACAAACACGAGAACTTATCTTACAAGGAAACATATATTTACAAGAGTCACCGACTATCTGACATAAAAGTGCAATATAAAAATAATAGACCAGTGGTCAATACAAGGATCCAACGCTATACATGATGACCATCCTGATAGAAGCTCCAGAGACCTGCTAGACACAAAACATGAGGGAGAGAATATTGTAGGAATGTGTTTCCACCCTACCACGAAGCAGTTACACTCCCAAGGAATCTTTCATGATATGAAAGGTACCTAGCCCAGCTCGAGGTAATCTAAACAAGCAAAACTGAGAGGAGTAATGGAGTTGGTGCATATAAACTTTCAAACTTCATACAATGAAATTAAAGCATTCCAGTGCCTTAGAAAACAACATTCTTCTCTAATTAGTCTAAACATTTTCAAGTTCTCATTTCCTTCTCATATAGAATTATCAGAGATGGTTCCAAAATCATAACTGAGCAATCAATGTTACACTTAGAGAATTACCGAAACTCATAAAGCATCATAAGCTTTGTCTTTGAACTACACAAATAAGTACATCAAGGAATCAAAAAATTTCATAGATAGAAATATTCCTTCCATAACTAAGATAGGACAATCAAACAAAGTCCATGGAATCCAAATGCCAATCCACAAAACACTCATAGTCATGCAGAAGTTATCATACTCCTAACAAAAGCTAACAGAAGCTATCATGTTGCCCAAGAATAGTTATACAATAGAGAGCATCACCCTTCTAACATCAGAAAAAAATGCCTCAAGTTCTCAATTCCAACTCATATAGAAAAAAAATCCAAGATAACTCAAGAAGTTCAACTATGCATTTAGGGTTTAAAATAGGGGTTTTTGAGTCACAACACTTTGTAAAAACTTGTGTTCTTTGAAAACATCATAAGAAGTAACAAAGACTCATAACATTTCCTAAATAGGAACATTTATTTCTTAAAATCATTCATCAGAGAGTTCATAAATGTGTGACAGTCAGATGTAAGATCAATCAAATTTTGTAAGTAGACTAAACACAATCGTTGCATAAAGAACTGGTATAATAAAATATGGATGCAATAATTTCAATCACTACTCAGTTCAACACTTCCGTGTAGGAGAGAAAATAAAATACATAATAGGAACACACACTTTCTTTTCTCTACATCATGAAAATGGTATTTCCTTCATTTGACTTGAAGATAATAGTCACACCCAGGTCTGGCTACAGTATTTCAAAAACAAAGATTCAAGAAGTGTTTACACAGTAAAAACCAAATGCCATGACGGGACTAGACAGTTCTGATTCTTAAAGTTTTTGACTCGATAAAAAAACAAAGAAAAGAAAGAATTTGTTACCTTTATATATGCATTTATATCCAAGGCCTTATTTTCTTCAGCTCAAAAGACTATTATTATTTAGGAAGCATTCGAATATTTAAGAAAAAAAATTGCTAATTAATTGTTAGCCTCACCAATAGTATCAAACATTAAAACTCGACAGCTCTATTATTTCCCATAAAATTTTACAACTAAGCCATCAATGTATATATATATGAGTCCAGAGTTAAAAGAAATAACAGTGCCAGAACTAAATCAAAACCCATATCCGAAATCCTATGAATAGCCAAATCCCAAACAACCCATCCACGCTAGACTAGGGTAGATCCTACTAATGTTTACACAATGATAAAAACTATCATTGAGAGGTTATACTAATACTCATTGCCTTAATGCGAAAAATTAATCCTTTAATCTGCTTTGTCCAATGCAAAGAAAGAACATTGCTACATTTTTATCATAGCAGTTTTTTGTTGAAGAAGGGAAATGGCTTAAGCTTAAACATTTCCTCGCTAAGATCACTAAAGAAAATCATCCAATAACATGGTTGAAGCTGAATGGTCTCCTACTAATGTTAAATGAAGAAGTGCATTCCATTAAATTCTTGTCTTTCCTAGCAGTTGCAAGGCAAGACAAGGAGAACAAAGACACAGCTCACGTGCAAGGGAAATAAGAGAAATAATTAAAATGAAGCAAAGACCCTAAGCTACAGTGTACAAAGGGAAATGCAGAGGTATCTTACTAACCAAACACATTTCCTGGCACTCATAGGTGACTAACAATATCACTTGTCAATTTTCAGAAGTTTATTCAGTTTTGCTACTAAAACATACTAAATCCCAATGCAACCAAACTCCAGAAAGTAAATGAAATACTATATAAAAAAACAAAAATGACATCATTTTATTCATTTTTATACCATAAACATCTAAGCAATTTAGCAGCTTTAGAGTTAAAATGAATGATATATCTCTAAGAGAAAGAAAATGTACACGTAGATAGGGAACCTGGTATGAATTGATGAAATATTCCCCATCTGCAACTCGGCCAAGGGTGCTCTTCCCAGCTTTGCTCTCCTTATTTCTATGTTGCCTGTACTTCCTTATCTTTGGTTTCCTGATTCCACTCGATTTTCCCTCCTCCTTTCCTAATATAATGGGTGGTGCTTCATGGCACGGTTGAAATAAATGGGTACTTTTTGTCCTCCTTAGGGTAGATGAACAAAGCTCCATAAATAGTAGCTCTGAGCCAAGAGATATGAGCATGTCACCACAAGCTCCCTTCTTGGTCAGTAATGGTGAATCTATACATGTAACTTCCTCCTAGCCGAATCGGGCATTGGGTTATAACTTTGGTCCATCAACCCACGCTGTGCGCCCAATTCCAAGCCAATGAAGGGTTAAATTGTACTACGCGTAATTAAAAACTTTGATTTCAAGAGTGTCCCACTCGTGAACATAAAGGGTTGGGCCTGGAAATTGGTATTCACTATGATAATATCATGCATCCCGCACAATTTTGTCACAATTAGATATTTAACCTCCAGTGTTGATAAAACATCAAGCTTTTCCTCCCCCCTTTTTTTCCATCATGGAATCTCTCTTTAATGCCCATCCACTGATAACCATTTCATTTTTTTTAATAATAATAATAGTTTACCTCCAAAAATTTTGGAGTATTCAGTGTTATTCAGTTGGTTATTTATGTATCCTTTTTAACTTTTGTTATAAAATTTGAAATCCCAATTTTTTTTTCGTCAATATTTAAAGTCAAACTTTGGGTTATGACATCCTTCTCCCCTTAGACAATGCATCATCCCGATGCATCAATAGGAACATATCATGTGAAATAATTCAAACATATGAGAAAGAATTTGTTAAATTCAGTCTATATTTTCTTTTGTTTTTACAACATTCAGGATAGTGTAAGAATGTGAAAATCACTGAGAATTATTTGTCCTAATAGAAATATCATGACTTGGACTTGCTGTCAAAGTTATGCTATACTTTTCAATTCTCCATGCATTCAAAATTTCAATTTATAAAATTTTCTTAAAGAAGTAACAAACATATTCATCAAATCGTTTTTGTAAAGATAGTGTATGCACACATTTAAAGAAAGCACCAAATAAAACTTGGTTACCAAGCATCACAGACAATTTCTAGTGAGTGTGTGAATTCCATTACTACCTTCTAGTTTTTCAAGGTTAGGCTACCTCTCTCTGACAATATTCCCCTTTCTTATGATGTTTTGTTCCATTTTTTATATTCATAGGAACAACAGCAAAGCATCAGTTCATGTCATTATCATAATAAAATCAAACTCTAACATTTTCTTATCTCAATGCTTTTATAAATGAACCTGCATAATACATTACAAACACAACAAAGCACACACATACCTGTGATTTATTTACCATACCTTGTAGTGCAGGAGCACCCTTGAGATGCCATCAAATATAGTGGTCTCTTGTCTTTTTTGTGTGTTATTGTGTGTAAGACCCTCTATTAGGGAAATGTAAATACATAAGGTCATGTTGACCAAGAGTAGTTTAGATAGGTTTCATTTTATGCTTCATTTTGGTTAGTTTAGCTCTTTTTGGCTCTTGTTTAGTGGAATATCCTTGATGATGACATCAATGGGCATAGTGATGTCATGGTGGTACTTAGGGTCCATGGATACCCTAGGTATTCTATCTAAAGTTAGCTAAGGTAGATGGGTGGAGTAAACACTTAAAAAGTGTGATTAGCTAAAAAATGAAAAATGTTGCTATGCAACATGAGCAACTTTTCAAAGTTGCTGACAACATTTTGTTGTCTAAAGAAATTTGAGATTTTAAGAGTTTTGAACCCATAGAAGGGTGGGAACATGTGTTTCTAAGCCATATAAGGTGGGAAAACCCTAATTGTGAGGGTTGGAATTCATTTTGTACGGACTGCTATTTTGGAGCAAGAGTTTTTCTGGAAAAAATAGCAGATTTGAAGCATTTTGGGTTTTCTTTGTATTGGAATGGATTATTTTGTTTGATGTTATCATTGGAGGTTTTTTTTATGCATGATACCAAGCTTTTTCATTCATTAATTTTCCTTGTAGTCGTGTTTTGTTTGTGGTTTAAAAATTCTTTCAGTTTGGGACTGTTTGCTGTCCCGTTTTGAGCAAGGGGCAGAGATGTGGACCTAACTCCACTTCCCACCATTGGTTCTATATGTACATATAGGAATGGGGAATAGTTCCATGGATCTACCATTCTATGGAAGGAGGAGCTCTCAAAGTGCTGGCTTGTATTTTCAAGCACTTGCCCTAGGTGAGCTAAACTCATAGCCCAGTTAGAGGAAGCAAGTGACAGTTGGTTTAAAAATTGCATGGGGTGTTCTCATGAGCCAAGAAGGCCATGGATGTGTTGAGGGATGTTTTTCAGGTGTTACCTAATGTGGAGGAGTTCCCAAAGATCCAAAAAGATGAGTTTTGAAGCCCAAGACCTCAAACTGGTCCAAAAACAAGAAAGAAGCCATTTTCAAGAAGTACGGTGTATGGACAGTACTGTACCCTAAGACCTAGAAAATCCTTGTGGGTTTTTTATTTACTTGAAGACTACTAGAAGAGATTTGGGGGTTATTTGAGATATTTTTTCTATTTTTGAGGTTTCCTTAAAACTAGGAGGCCTAATTTGCAAAAAGGCTACAAGGCCTAGAAAATAGGAATCTAGAACTCGATGGGAACATGGACCAATTTGATGGCTTCAGAGCTGGGTTGCAATCCAAAGATGGAGTATTTTG
>MU228444.1:1048329-1061645 GCA_018584345.1 Thuja plicata
TATATATATATATATATATATGTACATTTTCACTCATCCCACCCTCAATCTTTAGCATGAATATACATATCCTTAGTGTAAAAGTCGGTCATCAATTAACTACACCAATAAATCATGGATACTTATTTCCTTTCTTGCTTCTCACATGCTGAGAAATAGACATTTAACCCTAAATGCATTACCCGTGCACCATAGTTCCAATTTGAGAAAACACAATTACACCAATTAAAAGTACACCATTTTCAAGCAATTCAAAATTATTTCCATATTTATAGTTTAGGGAGATATTAAGGACAACCAAGAAGCCACACACACACACACAAGAGGTAATATCCTGAAAGTGATTGTTTTCACTTATATATCTCGACACAAGAGTCATCCTATCCTTTTTGTCAGAAGAAACCATAACTAGGAGTCTAAATGATCAACACATAAGACTGTCACTTATGTACATAGACTGAGCATTAGTTGACTTACTCAAATTGTGCGACTAAGGGTCACAACTATGCATAGCAAACTCAAGGCCCTAGAATGGAACCCAAAGCTCTGATACCATATGTAAGGACTGCGACCTTGACAAGGTGCCACATTAGCAAAATCCACAAGACAAGAGAGTCAGTCAACATAGTCAAATTTCTAACCCACATATCGACAAAACAAATAATTTCCATTAAAATTATAGTGAAAAGGTACATGGTTTAAGAAACTTGTCGAATAGAATAAATGCGTCTACAACAAGGAAAGGTGTCGACCACACTCAAAAAAAACCAATACATCACATGTCATAAAATATTAAAGACATTAACAGAATTTGGCCAACTTGTCGAAATAAAAAATATAAAAGAGAAACTTCTACCTAATTGTTGAAGTGCTACAAACATGAGAAATTATCTTACAAGGAAACATATATTTACAAGAATCACCGACTATCTAACATAAAAGTATAATATAAAAACAATAGACCAGTAGTCAATATAAGAATCCAACGCTATACATGATGACCTTCTTGACAGGAGCTCCAGAGACCTGCTACACACAAAAAATGAGCTCGAGAATATTGTAGGAGTGCATTTCCACCCTACCACGAAGCAGCTACACTTCCCTCAAATCTTTCCTGACATGAAAGATACCTTGCCCAGCTTGAGGTAGTCTAAACAAGCAAAACTGAGAGGAGTAATGGAGTTGGTGCATATAAACTTTTGAACTTTATACAATGAAATTAAAACATTCTAGTGCCTTAGAAAACAACATCCTTCTCTAATTAGTCTAAAAATTTGCAAGTTCTCATTTCCTTCTCATATAGAACAATCAGAGATGGTTCCAAAATCATAACTGAGCAATCAGTGTTACACTTAGATAATTACCAAAACTCATAAAGCATCATACGCTTTGTCTTTGAATTACACAAATAAGTACATCAAGGAATCCAAAAATTTCATAGATAGAAATATTCCTTCCATAACTAAGATAGGACAATCAAACAGAGTCCATGGAATCCAAATGCCAATCCACAAAACACCCATAGTCATGCAGAAGTTATCATACTCCTAACAAAAGCTAACAGAACCTATCATGTTGCCCAAAAATAGTTATACAATAGAGAGCATCACCCTTCTAACATCAAAATAGAATGCCTCAAGTTCTCAATTCCAACTCATATAGAAAAAAAATCCAAGATAACTCAAGAAGTTCAACTATGCATTTAGGGTTTAAAATAGGGGTTTTCGAGTCACAACACTTTGTAAAAACCTGTGTGCTTTAAAAACATCATAAGGAGTAACAAAGACTCATAAAAATTCCTAAATAGCAACATTTATTTCTTGACTGGAACAAATCAATCATCAAAGAATTCATAAATGTGTGACAATCAGATGTAAGATCATTCAAATTCTGTAAGTAGACTAAACACAATCTTTGCATAAAGAACTGGTATAATAAAATACAGATGCAAGAATTTCAATCAGTAATTAGTTCAACACTTATATGTAGGAGAGAAAACAAAATACATAACAAGAACACACACTTGCTTTTATTTACATCACGAAAATGGTATTTCCCTCATTTGACTTGAAGATAACAGTCACACCCAGGTCTAGCTACTGTATTTCAAAAACAAATATTCGAGAAGTGTTTACACAGTAAAAACCAAATGCCATGACAGGACTAGACAATTCTGATTCTTAAAGTTTCCAAATCAATAAACAAACACAGAAAAGAAAGAAGTTGTTACCTTTATATATGTATTTATATCCAAGGCATTGTTTTCTTCAGCTCAAAAGACTATTATTATTTAGGAAGCATTCAACTATTTTTAAAAAAAAATATTGTTAATTAATTGTTAGCCTCACCAACAATATCAAACATTAAAACTTGACAGTTCTATTATTTCCCAAAAAAATTAACAACTAAGCCATTAGTGTATATATATATGAATCCAGAGTTAAAAAAAATAACAGTGCCAAAACTAAATCAAAACCCATATCCAAAATACTATGAATAGCCAAAGCCCAAAAAACCCATCTAAGCTGGACTAGGGTAGATCCTACTAATGTTTACAGAATGAAAAAAACTATCATTGAGAGGTTATACTGATACTCATTGCCTCAATACGAAAAACTAATCCTTTAATATGCTTTGTTCAATGCAAAGAACTAACATTGCTACGTTTATATCCTAGCAGTGTTTTGTTGAAGAACGGAAATGGCTTAAGCTTAAACATTGTCTCACTAGGATCACTAAAGAAAATTGTTCAGTAACATGGTTGAAGCAGAATAGTCTCCTACTAATTTTAAATGAAGAAGTGCATTCCATTAAATTCTATGATTTCCTAGCAGTTGCGAGGCACGACAAGGAGAACAAAGACACAGCTCACGTGCAAGGGAAATAAGAGAAATAATTAAAATGAAGCAAAGAACCTAAGATGCAGTGCAAAGAGGGAAACACAGAGGTAGCTTACTAACCAAACACATTTCCTTGCACTCACAGGTGACTAACAATATCATTTGTCAATTTTCAGAAGCTCATTCAGTTTTTCTACTAAAACATACTAAATCCCAATGTAACCGAATTCTAGAAAGTAAACAAAATACTATATAAAAAAACAACAATGACATCAGTGTATTTAGTTTTCTACCATAAAAATGTTAGAATAGTCCCAAAGGATAAATGAGAGCGGGGGGGGTGAATCAGTTATCAGCCAATTTAATTCTTTTCTTTTCTTAACTCTAGAATACAATAATGTAAATGCACATTCAAATAACACAATAGACAACACCATAATTTGGTTACGGGGAAACTAAATGGTAAAAACCCCGGTGGGAATTAACACCCACAATGAACTATACTTTTTTATAATAATCCCTATTAGAAGATCTTGCAACCTTGTTAGGAGTTGTTCTTTATAATTAAATAAGTATAGTGACCCGGTTAAGGGTCTGACCCTGTTAGGAGTCTTTTACAAATAACCCAGATAAGGGTGAGGACTCACTGTCCAAAAGCTCACTGCTTTAACGGTGAAGGCTACAACCTTCTGAAAAAAAAGACATGCACTATATCTGACGATGAACTGTAGAGTACAACTGTTGTCTTGATCAATTCTAGTGTATTCTAATCTTTCACTTCTTCTTCACATAGATCCTTGATGAATGAAACTCAACTGATATTCTGCTCCGCACTTTCCTGTATCTTTTCTTATCATTCACACTTAGCATTCCACAAATGACTTGATATAAGTATCTTCTTCAAAGTATAAGATCAAGGGAACTATTAGACAACTCTTCATAACATTCTTGTCGGCTTTACTAATCATGCAAGCATAATTACAACCACGCAATATAAACTAAATAGACGTGACGCTTCACTAAGTTGGCCTCACCAAATTAACTCTAACTTTGCAATCTTGTTGAAACACATTTGGCGCCTTTAGATAAATATCATAAACTCATAACTAAACTTGAATATAAACATGCATATCTCGAAGATAGGTGCAACTCAATATCCAATGCAATAAGTCAGCTTTGTACAAACAAACTCCAGAAACTGTAACTACCACATTACAAAATTAGACAACACAATGGAAACTCCATATCTGAGTCTGCGTGTATGAACAAAACATAAACAACATGTCTACAATGTGAACATAACTGTGCAAGGCTTGATAAAATCATTCTGATAATTACATACAGAATACTGTTGTATATTATATGTTGTCATCAATGACAAACATACAATCAACTAGCTGCCAGAAGTAAATCTCCAACAATCTCCCCCTTTGACATTGATGGCAACATATGATATTAAAAACATCTTCAGCACCTGGTGTCTTCTTTCTTTTTACAATCTTCTCAATATCCTCATCAAATATTTCTCTATACTACTGTAGCTCCTCTGTCTGTGTCTATACTCCCCCTTACTATATACTCCCCCTTTGACATCAATGGCAAAGGGTGCCATAAACAATTAAGCACAGGTACTATTCGAGAAGTAGAGTAGTCAACCATTCATTAGTCACTTAATGACTGATGTTCTTGCTGCTTTATCTAAACAGACTCAAAAGAGGGAATTACTCCCAACTTCTCCCTGAGATACTCAAAAGTATCTTTTGATAAAGGCTTTGTGAAAATAGCTTCCAACTGTTCTTTGGTGCTCACATAGTCTAATTTTACTTCATTATCTGCAACTTTTTCTCTAAGAAAATGGTATTTAATCTCAATGTGTTTTGTCTTTGCGTGCATCATAGGGTTCTTGGACATGTTGATAGTACTGGTGTTATCACAATGGATAAAAATAGGATAGTCAACCTGTATACCAAAATCTTTAACCATCTGCTTGATCCAAACCATTGTTGAACAATTCAATGATGTTGCAACATATTTAGCTTCTGCTATAGATTGAGAGATACAATTCTTCTTCTTGCTTACCCAAGAAACCAACCTATCTCAAAGAAATACTACTCCTCCAGAAGTACTCTTTTTGTCATCAAGACAACTTGCCCAATCTACATCTGTATACACATGAATTTGTACATTCTCTGATTTAGGATACCATAAACCATAGTCTATAGTTCCCTTTAGATATCTGAATATTCTCTTTATTGCAATTAGGTGATTCTATTTTGGTTCAACTGCAAATCTTCCAACAATACAAACTGAATTAAATATGCCTGGTCTAGATTGAGTAAGATATATAATTTTTCCAATCATAGACTTATATATGTGTATATGGAATCCTTCAATCTGTTGGGAGCAAGCTCAAACATGCAAACATTAGCTGGTTAGCATATATATCATGACAAGAAAAGCATGTAAGAGATCAAACTATCAACAAAGACACCAAATAACATCGGATTAAGCTAAAAATGAGTAAATAACATGCACCCTAATCTACTCATTTTGATTTTCTTATTTTGATTATATGTGGGTGTGCTCTCTCAAACACACAATTGCTATAGATCCCAATGCAAGAAATGCAAGAATACTAGAAATAAGAAGAAAGATTCAAGAACTAGTTATGAAAAACTAGTCTCAAATCCCCTTCAAAATGATAATATAAACCTATGCAAGTAAGGATGATATGAAAGTCTTATGAAAAAAACTATKATTTATTTACCAATTGAGATCCTAACATGTGATTTCTAGATGATTTAAGCAAATGGAAGTATAAACTAACATCTAAGAGCATTAGTATGAAAGCAAAAATGAMAATTCTAAGACAATACTAGCATGATAACAATGCAAAAGTGAGAGATGAAAATATGAGAGGAGAAGGCCTCTATTTATAGAGTTTTTAGAGAGAGGAAGAGGCTTGGATGAAGTGGCACCTATGTGGCATCCACATAAGAGCCACATAGGAGACACATGGCTTTGAAAAGATGGCCAATTTAAAGTCAAAAGTGGCATTAACATTGAGTAGCTCAATATTTCAAAAAGGGGGGACAAGGTTGTAAGAGAGAATTTAAGAAGAATGGGTACCTATTTTGGAGATAATTTCCCCATGTGGGTGAGCATCCCATTAGCCTTAAAAAGGTTAGGAATCACCCATTTAAGCACGATCAGAGGGCAGTTAGGTATGGAAACATATTTACGATATGAGGTGATGGGAGTAGGGTAGGAATAGGCTAGGCTGTAGGGTAGGATTAATAGGTTCCTAGCTAGGGTTTAGATTTAATTTAAATTATATTTGAATAAATCACAGCTTAGAAGAATTAGGAAAAATGGAGGATTTTAATAAATATAAATTTATTAAAGGGGATTTTGTAGAGGCCAATGTATTTAAATAAAATACATTAGAATAGTGTTTAAACTATTGGTAAATGAAACTATTTAATTGATTTGAATTAAATAGTTAGAGGAATAGGAGGGAAATTAATATTAATATTTTTGTACGTCTACATTTTGCCCCTCTTTGACGTAGCATCATAAGTGACGTTTCGTCAAAGACAAGAAAATGAGTTGCCCTGGAGGAAGAGGATTTCTAAGAGTCGTGCCGAAGTGATGACGATACAAGATTATACTTCTATTGACTTCATTAATAGAAGCCGTCACTGGTATATTCTTTGACTGAGATAGGGTTGTGCCCCCTCGAGAAAAGGACACAGTGAAGACAGTGGTTGTGGGATTTTCTCAAAAAGGATGAAAGGGGAGAGAAGAAAGGTGTGAGGGAATAAATAGAAGCCTTCTTAAATGCAATGAACAATGTAGCTAAGAATGTGAATGCAAACTAAATGCAGCTAATTATGCATTGGGATCCATTTGTGTGAAAAATATGGAGAGCACATCTGATTTTAATATCGCAAGAGGAGGTATGCATCAGGTGTTAGAAAACACAGATGACAAGGTTCCTTTGCGTGGACTAGACACTCAAACAAAACACATTGTAAAAGAAATGTGTATCAGTTTCGACTCGTCACCACGTATCAGGATATAGCAGATCAAGGTAGTGATGAGTAGGGTGATAGTGACACAAAAAGATAAAATCATTAAAGAAGGCCTCATGACCAAGCAGTCATTCGGTCCAAAGTTCTTGCCATGAACAGGAGATAGCAATGAAAGATCTGATATGTCGACGTCGGAAGGATGCATCCTGACGGGCGAGAAAATGATTTGATTGGATGAGATGAAAAGATAGTCGCAGGCAAAAACTGAGAACAGACTGAAACGCAAGGATAATCAGCCACTAAAATGATTTTGTGAAAAATAGTGTCGCAGTTGCAAGAGGTAGATCATGTCTAAGATCATGTGATTGTTGGGGAATTTTTGAATGGTTTTGAATTTTTTTGGTTGTTTTTGTGTTTTTTTATTTTTTTATTATTGTTTTTTTGGATTTTTGAATGATTTTTAAATGTTTTTGTGGTGAGTTTTATGTGTTTTGAGGCTTATGCAACATGACAAAATGTACAAAATGACAATATATACAAAAATTTCGATAAAACAGGGGCTATAAGAGGGGCTGGGGGGGTAAATGAAGGTCATTTGTGAATAGTGAATAGTAAAAATTAAGCTCTGAGTGAAAAACATGGTTGACAAGAGGATGAAGGGGCAACTTGGTGAGCGCGTCAGGACACATGGGAGGCCCACCGAGCAACCGGTCCTGGTGAGTAGACTACCCATGACCTTGTATTTATGTTATTGAATGCATTTATTACATTTTGGGGAGGGTAGATATTCATTAATAGGGGTTAATTCAATTGTGGACCGGAGACGCCGATTCTCGAACTGGCATCTACGAGGACACCGATCCCTGGATCAACGTCTTCGAAGATGCCAATCCCAAGATCGGCGTCTCTAGAGCTATGGGTGGCCAGACCGACGTCTATGAAGATGCCGAAACTAGACCAGCATTTGCAAAGACTTCACTCTGTGGGATAACAGTCGGAGACGCCAGTGTATGAACTGGCATTTCTGGCTGAACCGGTGTTTGCGCCAAAAAGGGCAAACGCCATTGGCAAAGGAAACAACGGGGACCCGGCAAGAGCCAGGTACGGGTCGGCGTGAGACCTAGGGGCAAGATGCCCCATTCTGGGAAAGGTTATGACTAGGACTAGGAGAAATAAGCGACTGACATGATGGCTTCTGAAAATTGTGCAGGAGCAGTTCCCACCCGTGGGATCACGGGAGCATTGGCCACCGACGATGGAGCTGGAGGCACAGCTGACAAAGGATGACTAGGGATTGTTAGCGGTGGTAGGACTCGACTATGTGCCCCATTGGCCTAGGCTACGGGCACACAATGGTATGATGACTTCCTTGATCGAGCGGTGGCACAGTGATACGACGACATTCAACTTGCTGACTGGAGAGGCCACGATCACCTTAGAGGATGTGTGGTAGATTTTGTGGATCCCCATCCAGGGAGCTATTCCTCGGTACAAATTAGAGGATTGTGAGCATTACATGGAGATCGCATTTTGACGGTCGATGAGGAAGATACCATCTTACAGGACCTGGATACCTTGGCAGGCAGCCCTGGATAGGGGACTTCGACGCATAGCCCTTTATATTGCGGGATTGATCTGGGGACGCATGTTAGCGGACCTGTCAGGACATGGATTTGGGATGGGGTGGTCCTGGGCACTGGTGCATATGCTTGAGGAGGGGACCTCCTACTACTGGGGATATGTTTTCCTGGGACAGCTTTATCATGACCTCCACATGGCTGCGTATCGTGAGGCACGCAACATGGGGATAGGAGTCACCTTGTTATTAGTGTGGGCCTGGGAGCACATTGCAGTGTTCCGACCCATGAGGGTGAGGGAGTCTCAGCAGCCAGGGGAGCCATATGCCTATAGATACAGGCTCCCCCTTAGATATACATCTGTCAGACAGACAGGTTACTAGAGACGATTATTAGATGAGGTTCAGTTTTTCTGCTGGACCCCATACAGGCTATGTGAGCCATGGGGGACGATGGACTGGACGACAGGTGTAGAGGATGGATTCGAGGATTTTCTATACCTCTCATATGTGTAGACTGATTACTTCCTGCTGGGCAGAACCATTCATCAGATTGAGAGATACCAACCATCCAGGGTCATGAGACAGTTTGGGTTACAGCAGGGGGTGGTGGCAGAGGATGTCTTACATCCTCATGTCACTAGGGAGGTTGGCACATGGGGTCGGTATACTGATGCTCTCACAGTGAGTGCATCTTGGAGAGACATTCCATGGCTAGACTTTGTGGTGCACCCAGATGTTATAGATGCAGGCATGACTCCTGAGTATGCCGCGTGGTGGGCTGCACATACACCTGTCAGATTGACAGATCCAGTGCAGGTGGCTCCTCATGAGCAGCCGATAGGAGACTTAGATGTGGATGACGGGACTGAGGTCGGGGATGCCCCTGAGAGTTCAGCAGCGGGATAGAGGAGGAGGTGGAGACAGGTGAGGCCTCGAGTAGAGGTACAGGCCCAGGACCAGGCATAGGCATAGGTACAGGCACCACCACAGGTGCAGGATCAGGGACAGCCACCAGCAGGGCCACCACAGGATCAGGCATAGGGGCCACCAGCAGGGCCACCACAGGATTAGGTACAGGGGCCACCTGCAAGTTTTATGGCTCAGGATACACATGATACTGTCCTCGCAGAGCGAGACAGTCTACAGACAGAGTGCACCAGACTGTGGGGGTTTTTAGATGAGGCGGTGGTGTCTGACGTGAGCCTACATGCTGAGATAGCCTGGATACAGGGTTTATTGGCTACTGAGATGGCATGGGCTGAATGGGCGGAGGGGGCAATGGATACCCTACAGGGCAGAGTGGACTTCGGTGAGTTTTCTATGGTGGAATTGACACATGATGCCGCAAAGCTACATGTTGAGAAAGACACACTCTCAGGGTAGTTAGAGAGACTGACTGCATAGATGGATCAGGCTACAGAGTGGATTGATGCATTGACCTCAGAGAGGGATGCAGCATTGAGGCGGGCTGAGACATACAGGGCAGAGCGAGATATCGCTCGACAGGTGGCAGTGGTAGGTGGAGTAGGCCAGGTGGTGTCAGATGCATTCGTAGCCCATAGGGATGTGAACAAGGTAGGGAGGGAGGCAACACACTATAGAGAACTCTACCATCAGCTTGTTCCAGAGGGACAAAGACGGGATTATTCATAGAGATCTCGGTCACAGAGCACAGTGCAAAATTCTACCTCACAGGGATCAGTGGGGATGCCACCACGTCCACCTCCAGGATAGGGGGGTGAGTCATCATAGCCACCAGTATGAGTAGTCAGAGGATTACATGACACACAGTTTTGTATTTTTTAGATTTATACATGTATATTGGCACTGAGGTGCACATGATGTATTTTATTGACAGACATTGGTATATATATACATATGAGGACTCTTATTGCTGCTTATGATGTTTATGATCTATATGATGATTCGTATGATGCTTAGAATGTATGATCTATATGATGCACTGATGCATACTACATGTTTACTGACACTTGATGCATGCAAGATGTGATGTATATATGGATATTTTGAATATGTATATATATGATGTTTGACCAATGCAGGACGGATGATGCTGATATATCTGTGATGTACTGACGTGTGTGGATGCAGGATATGACGTGCTATTATTCCTAGATGCAATATATGTATTGATGTTAGATGAATATGCATAGAGGATTCATGTGTGGACAATGATTTAAGTATGCAAATGATATGATGAACCTAAATGTTGTAATGATGTTAGATAATAAAAATGGATGAATGCAAGCTAAAAATGACCTTAGCTGATGCAAATGATACTAGATGAATGAATCTAAAATGAACCTAAATGATAAAAATGGATGAATGCAAGATAATGAACCTAACATGATGCAAATGATGTGAATCTGAAATCTAGCAATGCAAATGAAATGGACCTGAAAATGCAAGATGAATCTAATAAGATGAGATGAGATGAATGAATTCTAATAATAAACTGAATTTAATAATGCATGTAGCATGAACTGGATCTTCTCTAGTTGGAATACTTGATTGCTATAAATTTGGTGCAAGATGCCTTAAATGATCTTAAAATGCAAGACCTTAAATGATCTTAAAATGCAAGATAACATGATGCAAAAGTGATTTTATAATGGAAGAGGATGTAACAATGCAAGACACCAACTAATGACATTATGAGTGACAGATCATCATTCTCTTGTTCTTGGATTTTTTGTCAGTTGTTCTCTGCATCAATTTCCTTGCTTTCAATACCCAAAAGCATCCACAGTGAAGGAAAGTAAAGTGTGATTGAAGAACTCAGAAGATGAGTTGTTTGAGGTTGAACAAATGTGACATTTGAATCTCAAAATTGTCGCTATATATATATATATATATATATATATATATATATATTTGGTGTGTGTCATAATCAACTGATAGACCAGACGGATGGACTGTGGGGGATTGGACAAGGCATGTTAGCAGGATGATGACTCAGGATGTTAGGATGATGGTGGGGATGGGATGTATCATGAATGTACAAGGACCAAACCGAGCGATTTAATTACAAATGACCAGTCACAACGAGTATGTACAAAGTTTCTACCGAGTTTTTGGAATTGGATTACGCTACTTTCCTTGATGTGTGTGATAAAATGTGTTTTCTGATTGATTAGATCATGAGGAGAGAAACATCCTACGAGAACCCAAAACTAATTTCAAGACCAACGCTCAAGATTCGTATGAACAAAAATATACAAAATTATATGTACAAAAACCTCAGGATATGAGGTAGGGAAATCATGGTAGATTAGGACGTATGGAACACCCAGGAATACAGGAGAAGTGGAAATGGTGCTGGGAAAAGCTGGAGACGAGATTCTGATAGATAATGGAACAGTCCATTATGTGTGACACCTATTTCTAGGTTTTCATCACCCATACTTGTCCAAGGCGCCTGATGGCCAAGTTTTCACCATTGGATGATAATTTTTCTCTTTATTTCTCTTTTTGATTTCTTTGGATCTTTTTGATTTTTTTTTTATTTTTTTTATTTTTTATTTTTTTTTATGTTGCCTCACGTGCCTGTTTACCAGGTTTTCACTGTGACAACCATTTTTTTAGCTTAATTTTTTTTTCTTTTTAGGGATTTTTGTAGGACTATTTTGCAGTGCTTCCAAGTGCTCCGGGTTCTTCCATAGAATTTTCTTCAGTTTCTGTAGGTAAATTTTTTTTGTTTGTTTAGAGTTGATCTCTTTCTTTGTTTTTGTGCTTTTTTTTCAGGACTTTTAATACTTTTTATGGATTTTCTCAGATAACTGGAATGAACAACCATCCTTCAGGCATAGAAGTGCCTAAGATGAACAATGTTAATAGGATCATTCAAGGATTCTCCTTCTGGGGTAGAGAGTTGATATTCCCCAGAACCGAAGCATGCAGTGACAATGTATGGGCCTTGCCAGGTGACTTCAAACTTGCCTTTCTTCTCATGATCAGTACCCACTTTCTGATTTTCTTTCAACACAAGGTCTCCTACTTGGAACTGACATGGGTGAACCTTCTTGTTATAGTTTCTCTTGAGTCTATTTTGGTAGACAATCAAGTGATCATAAGCTTGTTGGTGCTTTTCATCTAGGAGATCTAGCTGTGTGAGTCGTGCCACCCAGTAATCTTCATCATCAATCAGGCCTCTGAGAGATACTCGGAGAGAGGGTAGTTCAACCTCAATTGGTAAGACTGCTTCAGCACCATAGACTAGGGAATAGGGAGTGGTTCCAGTAGAATGGTAAGAAGTGCGGTATGCCCAGAGGGAAGGATTTATCTGGAGATGCCAATCATGACTAGTATCATTGACAACTTTCTTGAGGATTTTGAGGATAGTTTTATTAGTTGCCTCAGCTTGGCCGTTACCTTGCGGGAAGTATGGATTGGAGAAACGATGATGGATATGGAGGCGAGCACAGAGATCACTGACGTGTTGATTTTCAAATGGGGTACCGTGATCTGTGAAGATGGTGGAGGGTATGCCAAAGCGGCAAACGATGTGATAAAGGATGAATTTGGATATCTAGACACCAGTAGTAAGTGTGAGTGAAATTGCTTCGACCCACTTTGTGAAGTATTCCGTAGCTGTGATTATGTACTTGTGGCCTTCAGAGGAGAGGGGAGTAATCTTACCAACGAGGTCAAAACCCCAACAAGAGAAAGGCCAAGGAGGCACAATAGGTCTGAGATCATGAGCAGGAGCATGAATAAGATTAGCATGCTGTTGACAAGGGAGGCACTTTTTGACAAATTCACAAGAATCATGTTCCATTGTAGGCCAGTAGTATCCCATACGTAGAAGTTGCTTGGCTAGGACCATGCCACTCATGTGGGCAC
>MU228444.1:1081457-1101276 GCA_018584345.1 Thuja plicata
GCAAAAGTGAGAGATGAAAATATGAGAGGAGAAGGCCTCTATTTATAGAGTTTTTAGAGAGAGGAAGAGGCTTGGATGAAGTGGCACCTATGTGGCATCCACATAAGAGCCACATAGGAGACACATGTGGCTTTGAAAAGATGGCCAATTTTAAGTCAAAAGTGGCATTAATATTGAGTAGCTCAATATTTAAAAAAGGGGGGACAAGGTTGTAAGAGAGAATTTAAGAAGAATGGGTACCTATTTTGGAGATAATTTCCCCATGTGGGTGAGCATCCCATTAGCCTTAAAAAGGTTAGGAATCACCCATTTAAGCATGATCAGAGGGCAGTTAGGTATGGAAACATATTTAGGATATGAGGTCATGGGAGTAGGGTAGGAATAGGGTAGGCTGTAGGGTAGGATTAATAGGTTCATAGCTAGGGTTTAGATTTAATTCAAATTATATTTGAATAAATCACAGCTTAGAAGAATTAGGAAAAATGGAGGATTTTAATAAATATAAATTTATTAAAAGGGGATTTTGTAGAGGCCAATGTATTTAAATAAAGTACATTAAAATAGTGTTTAAACTATTGGTAAATGAAACTATTTAATTGATTTGAATTAAATAGTTAGAGGAATAGGAGGGAAATTAATATTAATAATAATATTAATATTTTTGTACGTCTACAATATAATGTCTTGTCAACTACTTCAAAATCATCTTCTTTAGAAAGCTTGCTTCCAGTTATCATAGGAGTGCATACTGGCTTACAATCTTCCATCTTGAAGGTCTTCAATATTTTCCTCACATATTTGGACTGATTTATGAATATTCCTTCATCTGTCTGCTTTACGTTTAATCCGAAAAAATATTTTATAGGACCAATCATGCTTATTTCAAATTCATTCTGCATTTATTTTGCGAATTCTGAACTAAGCTTGTCATTACCTCCAAAAATAATGTCATCAAAAAATATGGCAACAAGTAGTAGTCCATCAAGTGTCTCTCTTATGAATAGGTCACAATCTTCTGCTCCTTTCTTAAATCCAATCCTGGTAAACCATCTAGTCTCTCATACCAAGCTCTTGGGGCCTATTTAAGTCCATAGAGTGCTTTCTTTAATCTACATACCATATCTGGCTTATCTGATAGATTGACTCCTTCAAGCTATTCTATGTATACTTCTTCCTTCAAGTCACCATTCAGAAAAGCTAATTTAACATCCATTTGATATACTTTAAAATCCTTGAATGTTGCATAAGCCAAGAATAACTTTATGACTTCCATTTTTCTCACAGGGGAAAATGTGTCAGTGTAATCTATCCCTTCCCTCTACGCATATCCTTTATACACTAGTCTTGCTTTGTTTCTAACCAATGTACCATCTTCATTCATCTTGTTCCTGAATACCCACTTTGTTCCAATCACATTTTTTTCACTGGGTCTAGGGACCAATTCCCATGTATCATTTTTTATTATTTGATCTAGTTCTTCTTCCATTTCTTTCTGCCAATCAAAATCGTTGCAAGCATCTACAACATTTAAAGGTTCAATCTGTGAAAGTAAACATACCTCTTCATCCACTATTAAATTTTTTTCTTTTGATCTAGTCAAAGCACTGCTGCTCTCATCTCCAATGATATCATCCTTTGAATGATACCTAGATGTGAAATTTGAAACTTTTGGTGTAACATCCTCATTTGTAATCTGTGATACTTCTTTGCTTGATTCAGGTTCATTACATGAAACATCAATGCAATCAAAGATTTTTTCAATAATAGTGTCTTTGTTATTAGGCCTGGGTTCATCCTCAATCATAGGTGCATATTCATAATACCTTTCTTGAACCATGAACTTCTCATCAATCTTTACATGAGTACTTTCAATTATCTTCTTTAATCTCAAATTAAAACATCTGTATGCTTTGCTTTTAGTAGAGTAACCAAGCAAAATACCTTCATCGCTTCTAGCATCAAAATTACCAACACCATCATCTCTCTTGATGTAGCACTTTCTACCAAATATTATGAAGTATTTTACTGTAGGTACATTACCAAACCATAGTTCATAAGGTGTCTTATCCACGCCCAGCCTTAGTTGTGTTCTATTGATAGTATAGACTATTGTATTAACTGCATCTCTCCAATAGGTGTGCACAACTTTTCCTTCAATCATCATAGTGCGCGTTGTATCAAGTATGATCTTGTTCCTTCTTTCTGCTATCCCATTTTGTTGTGGGATTTTGGGTGCACTCAACTGTCTTTTAATTCCATGTTCTTCACAGTAGTCATAAAAATGTTCAGAGGTGAATTCTCCTCCTCTATTTGATCTCAGAAACTTTAGTTTTAATCTAGATTCATTCTCCACTTTGGATTTGAATATTTTGAACTTCTCAAAGTCTTCAAACTTCTCCTTTAAGAACGCAACCCACATCATTCTTGAAAAATCATCAACAAACAAAATGAAATACCTTTCTCCATAATATGACCTTGTTTGAGTAGGACCACATAAGTCTGTATGCACTAGGTCTAACCTATTTTCAGCTGAGTTCTGCTTGCTTCTGAAAGAACTCCTTACATGCTTTCCCATAACACATTCCCTGCATATTGTGTAAACTAGTCTTGTAATACTTGGAAGATCTCTAACTGCCTTGACATTGCTTATCTTTACTATATTATCAAAATTGATATGACAAAGTCTCTTGTGCCATAACCAACTGTCATCCACTTTTTCAACAAAACAACTTACATCTAAATTGAGTTGGAAAACATTACCTTTTGTTTTGGAGCCTAATGTAATCATGTCTCCTTCTTTGTTGCTAATAATGCATTTGTTATCTTTGAATTCCAAATGCTAACCTTTGTCAAGTAGTTGTCCAACACTTAGTAAATTGTGATGTAATCCATTAACATACAGAACATCATCTGTCTTGTTCTTTCCATCCAGGGTGATGGATCCTCTGCCTATGATAGGTTTAGGAGTGTTATCTCCAAATCTAACCATACCACCTTTGTACTTGTCTAAATGAACAAATCTATCTTTATACCTATCATGTGATGAGAGCATCCATTGTCAATGATCCAATCAGTTCTGATGTCTTCTTTGGAAATTAGAGCTAACTCCTGTGTTTCCCTTTTATCTTCAATGTCCATATGCTCAAGCACTTTCTCCATGTCTTTAAGGGCAACGAATCCAATTTCATCTTCTCCTGAATCTTCATCAGTTACACCTTCTTTAGCATGATAGAATTCCTTCCTATATTTAGGTTTATAATCGGATCTGAATTTTTTTACTCTTTTAGGACACTTGGATGCAAAGTGACCGATCTTGTTGCATGAAAAAAATTTGAATGGAAGTTGTCCTTCATATTTCCCTTTTCCTTTCTTTTCTCTTTTAGCAATCATGGCAATAATTTCTTCTAGTTCTTCATCAACTTCTTCTTTCTCATTACTGCTAGAGATGTGAGATTTCTTACCATGAACTGAAGCTTTGAATGTTGTTTCACCTTTTGGTTCAGTCCTCAATCTTGATATCTCAAATGTAGATATTTTACTGATGAAAGTCTCTCTCTTGAAGTCTTGTGAAAATTGCATGGTTTCCTCTAGAATACCGATCTTGTTCTCATAGTCTGATGTTAAAGTAGTCAACAACTTGTCCATTATATCTTCTTCTGATATTTCTCCACCATTGTTTCTGATTCTAAAAACTGCTTCATTTATCCTCTGATTGTAGGCTCTAATATTCTCTTCAGGTAACATCTCAAGACTATTGTATTTCTTTTTTCATGTCTTCCTGCGCGCATTCTTTGCTTGAACATCTCCTTCAAACATGTCTTCTAAATACTTCCATATTGTGTATGTCTTGTCTAATTTCTTGATCTCAGAGAATTCACTGTCAGATAGTGCACTTCTAATGGCTTCTTTGGCAACTGCATTAGCTGTGAAAGTATGCTTTTGTTTACTAGTAGCATCATCTCTTGATAGGTCTTTTAAAGAGGGAATAACAACTTCTTATGTGGCTATCTCAAAGATGTCAAAACCAACACAGTGTAGATGTGTTAACATTTTGTTTTTCCAATCCAGATAATTTTCTCCATCAAACTTAGGGCTCTCTTTTCTGAAGTAAGACATCTAATCTACCTTAAACTATTAGGCTTCTTCTTCAAGGCACTTGGCTCTGATACCAATTGTTAGAATAATCCCAAAGGATAACTGAGACGGGGGGGTGAATCAGTTATCAGCCAATTTAATTATTTTCTTTTCTTAACTCCAGAATACAATTAAGTAAATGCACATTCAGATAACACAATAGACAACACCACAATTTGGTTATGGGCAAAACAAATGGTAAAAACCCCGGTGGGAATTAACACCCACAATGAACTATACTTGTTTATAATAATCCCTGTTAGAAGATCTTACAACCCTGTTAGGAGTTGTTCTTTACAATGCAATAAGTATAGTGACCTGGTTAAGGGTCTGACCCTGTTAGGAGTCTTTTACAAATAACCCGGTTAAGGGTGAGGACTCACTGTCCAAAAGCTCACTGCTTTAATGGTGAAGAATACAACCTTCTGAAGAACAGATATGCACTATATCTGATGATGAACTATAGAGTAGACCTGCTGTCTTGATCAGTTCCAGTGTATTGTAATCTTTCACTTCTTCTTCACATAGATCCTTGATGAATGTAACTCAATTGATATTCTGCTCTGCACTTTCCTGTATCTTTTCTTATCGTTCACACTTAGCATTCCACAAATTACTTGCTATAATTATCTTCTTCAAAGTATAAGATCAAGGGACCTGTTAGACAACTCTTCATAACATTTTTGTTGGCTTTACTAATAACGCAAGCGTAATTACAACCACGTAATATAAACTAAATAGACGCGACACTTCACTACGTCGGCCTCACCAAATTGACTCTAACTTTGCAATCTTGTTGAAACACGTTTGGCACCTTTAGATAACTATCATCAACTCATAACTAAACTTGAATATACACACACATATCCTGAAGATAGGCACAAATCAAGATCCAATGCAATAAGTTATCTCTGTACAAACAAACTCCAGAAACTGTAACTGCCACATAACAAAATTACACAACACAACGGAAACTCCATATCTGAGTCTGCGTGTATGAACAAAACATAAACAGGATGTCTACAACATGAACATAACCGTGCAAGGCTTGATAACATCATTCTGATAAGTACATACAGAACACTGTTGTATATTATATGTTGTCATCAATGACAAACCTACAATCAACTAGCTGCCAGAAGTAAATCTCCAACAAAACATCTAAGCAATTTAGCAGTTTCAGAGTTAAAATGAATGATATATCTCTAAGAGAAAGAAAAGGTAAACATAGATAGGGAACCTAGTATGAATTGATGAAATATTCCCTAGCTGCAAATCGGCCAAGAGTGCTCTTCCCAGCTCTGCTCTCCTTATTTCTACGTTGTCTGTACTTCCTTATCTTTGGTTTCCTGATTCCACTCGATTTTCCCTCCTCCTGTCCTAGAATAGTGGGCGATGCTTCATAGCATGGTTGAAAGAAATGGGTACTTTTTGTCCTCCTTAGGGTAGATGAGTAGAGCTCCATAAATAGTAGCTCTGAGCCAAGAGCTATGAGCATGTCACCACAAGGTCCCTTCTTGGTCAGTAATGGTGAATTTGTATGTGTAACTTCCTCCTTGCCAAATCAGGCATTGGGTTATAACTTCGGTCCATCAGCCCATGTTGTGCACATTTGCCCAATTCCAAGCCAATGAAGGGTTAAATTGTACTGCGCGTAATTAAAAACTTTGATTTCAAGAGTGTCCCCCTCGTGAACATAAAGAGTTGGGCCTGGAAATTGGTCGTTCACTGTGATAATATCATGCATCCCACAGAGTTTTGTCATAGTTAGAGATTTAACCTCCAGTGTCGATAAAACATCAAGCTTTTCCTCCCCCCTTATTTTTCCATCATGGCATCTCTCTTTATTGCTCATTCGCTGATAACCGTTTCTTTTCTTTTTTTTTAATAATAATAACAGTTTACCTCCTAAAATTCTGGAGTATTCAGTGTGATTCAGTTGCTTATTTCTACATCCTTTTTAACTTTTGTTATAAAATTTGAAATCCCAAATTTTTTTTCCGTCAATATTTAAAGTCAAATTTTTGGTTATGACACAATGGGTCCTTAGTATGTTGGTGAAGTCGATTGGTTATTAATGAACCAGCTAGAAATCAAGTCTTGTTGAATGCCCATCAAATCAGATTGCAAAACAAATTAAAATCAAATTACAAAACACATCAAAGATTTAATATTAAACCCTTCCAAAAAAGAATCCTAGGTATTGATCTAGGTGTCGGAACATATGGTTGCCTCTCCTATTGCCTCTAATTATTGTTATAAAAACACTATCCACTTGCCATTTAACCGTCGAAGCCATAGAGAGTCCTGCCCTTCTCTCCTCTCCTCTCCTGCCCATTCCTCACTCTCCTCATTCTCTCTACATTCTTCTCCCTTCACCTCTTCCCTTTCTGTTTGATTCACCGGCCGACCTTGAAACTAATCAGCGGAAGATCAAGTGCTATAAAACCATTGATATCCTTCCACTGAAATTCCCACCCACCTCCAAAAGAAGAAAGCCACTAAAACACCAGTCTTCTTTAAATTGCGCAATCAGGTAAGATGTTTCAGTTCTATTCTCTTGCCTATACAATTTCATGCAACTATGTGCAAGAAAAGCACGATGAATTCTGGCAAAATGTATACAAAGCATATGAAAAAACCAAAGAGAGAACTCCATACAATCAGTCTTATTCGGAATGGATAGAAGCTAAAGACTTTCTAGCAGCAAAAGGGTGGGCAGACGTCTCATATTTTTCCTCCAATTCCAAAAACAATCCCGTCTATACAACCATGATCGATGCAGTTCATGAGGAGATAGAGAAATGCCAAACTGATGGAGAGTCGCAATTTGCTTGTGCAATGTGGTTGATGGACCCCAACAAAAAGGAGCACCTGTTTAGATGTGGAAACCCTGAGACGCATCTCAGACTTTATGTTTTGTTACCCCCGCAAGGCAAAGAATGGGTTCTTCAAGAGCACCACCATAATAGAAGCCATACCCACAAAGTAATTTTCATTGCTATGCACTTCCCCACTGTCTTTTCTGCCACTGCTACTTGGATTAACGCAAGTGGAGATGAGAGTAGGAGGATAAAAGAGTATTTCAGAGAGAGGATTTGTAAGGCAACTGAGGAGCTCAGCATGTTGGTGTTCTCTAGTGAAGAGAGTATGCAACAGGAGTTGAACAAATTTTATATAGAGAGTTGGGGGTATTTGAACAAGCTTTATTGTGGGTTGATTGTAAAGAGGGATGATTTTTCAAGAGAATATCACTTGATTGTTAAAGAGTTGTCAGGTTTTATATAGAGAGTTGGGGGTATTTGAACAAGCTTTATTGTAAAGGGGAATGATTTTTCTCTAGAATGTCAGTTGATTGTTAGAGAGTTGTCAAATTCTCCTAAAAAATCTTAGTCTTTTTGGAGTGAAAGTTTCAATAGAGCTTTGCCCCCTGAGTAATTGAAGGGTCTCTTTATTAATAATTGAGGAAATCTATTTTGAATTAGTCTTTTTTTTGTTGATTGTTAGAGAGTTGTCAAATTCTCTTAAAAAAATCTTAAGTCTTTTTTGGAGTGAAAGTTTCAAGAGAGCTTTGCCCCCTGAATAATTGAAGGGTCTTTTTATTAATAATTGAGGAAATCTATTTTGAATTAGTCTTTTTTTTTAACCTTAGTTTTATTATGAGTTTGTTAATAAATTTTGATTTTTAGAAAGACAAAGCAAATTCTTATCTTTGAAAAGTTAAGGAGTTCTTAACAATTGAACTTACAAATTTAGGTCATTGATTTTGAATATTTTTTATTAAAATTTATTAAAAAAATGAATGGTTTTGAATGGTTATAAAAAGGAAGATGTCTATAAAGAATAGACAAACAATTGATTGGTAAGGAGTTGTAAAGCCTTCTTTTTGTTTTATGTAATTTGATTTTAAGAAAGGTAATGTTAATTCTGAGTCTTCAAGGGTTAAAGGGTTGACAAAAATTAAGCTCCATCTTCAAAAATAGAGAGTAATGATTTTGAATGATTTTCTCAATAAAATCTTTTATATTCATAATTTTTAACACCAATAATTTGTGTTTCTTATGTGTAATCCAATTCAATCAATATTTGATCATTTATATGCATCAAGTTGGATCATTTTGGCTAGTTGATAATGAATTTAGATTTGGCTAGTTCAATTTTAGTTCCTCTTCTATTGTAATAATTCATTAGTTAATATAATTGCATTGTGTAAGTATAATTGGAAATTTTTTACATGATTGAGTTGGAACTTCTTTGAAGATAAATGATTGGTCTTTACATGATGATCCTTGAATAGTTTCTTTTAGGTTTTGATTGACTCACAACTTTGATGTTTAAAGCAAGTACAGTTGTTCGAAGTTCATATATAATAACTTAGTGAACACATTACACCAAATCTATTAATTTTGTAAATGTAAATATGTTTTCTTTGAATTTATGTTTATTTGTTAAGATGTATATAAAATTTACATAATTAGTTAGATTAATTAAAGATAGTAGGAACTAATTATCTAAATAATTGTAACAATTACTTTAGGGATGTGATTAAGAGGATGAGTGTATCTTGTTTTATGATATTTGATGTAGATTTGAATTAGATCTATTTGAAAATCTTGAACAAAGAAATTTCATTCAATGTTCTCTTTTTCTTTATGAAGTTTTGTATGCGAGTTAAGGTTGAGTTCCTAGCCAATCACAAATATGTCCTATACATGTGGAATTGATGTAGTAATCTATAAAATTTGGATTTTCTACTTGCTCAATTTAAAATTCTCTTCTTTTGTTTCCTTTTTTTTTTCTAATATCTAAAGGTTAGTGGTATGTAAGAATACTTTTGTTATACTATTATTTTACCATAAGGGAACATGCTCTCCTAGGTCAACTCATGGAAAAGTCCATACAAGGTGAAAAAAACACTCATCAAACATACATATATATTCCTAAGAATGCTGGTGCAAATCTAGATTTCTTCAAGTACACAAATAAAAGTATGGAAAATATGCAAAATAGCAAGAAAAATAAATTGCATAGATTTATATTTAAGCATTTGGAGAGAAAATATTTGAGATGAGTTGCTAAATCTCAAAAAAAAATTGAATGGATTAGAATTTAAATTTAGAAGGGCTACAATTCTAAGATTTAATCCTGACCTAAAACCAAAGGATCAAGGTGGGAAGGATGTAGATCAAATATTGTTCATGAATAATTGTAGCAAATATATAAATACAATAGATATTCAATAATTTGTGAGTATAATAATGAGATAGGAGGTAAGTGCATCAAAATGTTTGAAAGGGATGAAAGACTCAAATGCAAAATTATACCATTTGTGTATATATGTATGTATGTATGTATGTTGTTATAAGTTATTCTCATCTAGAAACCTTTTTAAGTAAATACACGGGTCTTCACTGAAGGGGAAATACAATACCATGTGTGTTCATATTGGGGAGTTTAAAATAGACAAAAAAGGGGAACAATATATTGCCTAAACAAGGGGGAGGGGATTTTTTTTAGTGCAGGGTGGAGGTTTATATAGTGTTAGTAAATGAAATTATCCATTTATTATATAATTGATTCTTTACTCTATAGCCCTTAAAGGAAATAACAATCTCATACTTGGATCAAATATACATGATATTTGATCCTCTGAATTATGGTACAGCTCCCGGTTGGATTTTCAATGAATTTTTAAAGGATCAAAATTGCACTTGCAAAAACATACTTTTCACCAAAAAGTAAATAAAGTGTTCACAGTAATTCACACACAAGTATGTTCCAATCACTACACTGAAAAGAAATATATGGATTCTACGAAGCCCGCATACTTCAATTTACTACACATTTGAAAATATGAAATTGCAACAATTAAGAGACTAAGGCTAAGAAAGATTTACTTCAAGAAAGAATCCCGATCAACCAAAGATACCCCAACAGAGATCAATTCACCAATATAAACCAACATATTTATAACAACAGAAATTTTTCTTTCATTGATTTCAGAAAATGATATTCAAAGTATATCCCAGAAAATTCACCAAAAATTAGACTAAAATATATCACTAAGTAATTCTATCTAATTCCCCAAAAATTATTATCGGCCAATTCAAAGTTTTTTCTGCCTATATATAGCCATCATTTTAGAGCATACAACTTAAAGTCCAGAAAACTCTCCCAGAGCTTCGGGATGAAAAATAGTTTTTAAACCAAAAGTATTACTAAAAAAGAATGAGAAAAATGACTAGTAACACTTTGAGATCAGCGGAGCATGATCACGGAGTGGCAGATGAGATGGAGCCCATAGACTACTCATTAGTAACATCGGTAGCACAGGCATTCCTCCACTCCTTGTGCACATTGGAAATGTTGATGATAGTGGCATGATGTGGTAGGATGATGTGGATTGTCATCTGCTTTAGCACATTCTTTTCCTTGCATGCTTGTATGATTTTTCTATTTGTGTGACTCCAGATGATCAACACAAACTACAAACATGACTTTAATATTAGCCATCGATGTGAAATCTCCTATTTTTAGGTCTTTATTATCCCTTATAGATGAAATCCCTCTTTCAAAATCTTGGGTCATCTCCCCTGCATCTTTGATGTTCTGACCATCCTCAGTCATCAGAGCAAATGTTCAGACATTTCAGGTCCTTCTGCATTATTTATATCAATCCTTTTAAGTCGTTGAGAAAATAGGTAGCTCCCTCATGTCCTGCTTTGATGACTGAAGTTTGACATTCAATACTCTTAATGGATACATAAAGGACATCTTTGTCTAGGCCTGGGACTAGTTTTTCAGCAAGGAACTTTGTTACCCCATATTTCTTAATCTTATTCATTTGATTCATCACATTAGCCCACTTTTTCTTTTCCTTCTCCCACTCAGCTAGCTCTATTAGTATTTTTGAGATTGATGTTGCAACGGTTCCATGTGTTTGAATCAACTGGGTGATATAGTCACCTCCACACTAGATCATGGCCTATATCCACTTGCCGAACACATCAACAATGAGTTTGTTCCTCTAAATTTGATCCGGAGTCTTTCTGACTTCGGGAGAACGACGGTGAAAGGATTGAGGTACTCTAGCTAATGGTAGAAGATTGGGATCCTGGACTTCCTGTATGAATTCTACCAACTTTTTGAATGTGGCCTTCAGTTCCATCTTATCCTTCCCATCTTTGAAAGTCATGTACAACATCTTCTTGGTAGATTTTTCTAGATTCTTTGCATCTGTTGCCCTAGTTGCAAATCCAAGATATAGCTTTTTGACTGTAAAGTCATCGGCAGTGGCTTCGCTGATATCCTTATCTTCCTTAGGGACTTCTCTCTCAGCCACCGAACATCTTGTTTTCTCATCTATGTCAATCATAAATCTAATCTTGATCCTTTTTAGCTTAATTATAGTCCTTAAGCATTTTCTAACCATGTCCTCCATAGGTAGAGTGATGAGAAGCACATTCTATTTCTTGCTAATTGATGATTCCATCCATTTGAGTGTGAGGGGTGGTGTCTACAAAGGAGTATTTGTAGCAACAGCTGTGGAATCCCCTGTATCAGACTGGTCGACCTTTAAAATTTCAACCTCTTTAGAAGGAGTGTTGTTAGTTTTCTTTTTTGATATTGGATTGTCTATTTCATCTAGATTGATCACTTCATCTTCCTTATCTACCACAGTGTCCTCTTTTTAGATCTGGTCCATGTAACTCACACAGATGGGGTGATACATGAGATACTCTATTTTCCACACTTGGGCTTGAGAGTTTTTTTATTTTTAATCTTGGAGGAACCTACAATAGAAACATCAACATGAGATGGAGCAATAGGATTTTTAATAGGGGTGGCAAGTGCAGATCTCCATGTGTTATGCCTCTTTTTCATAGGAGGCCTTTTTTCATTAATCCTCTTTTCAGTTCTTTTGATCACACTAAGAGTTTTGTTATGTATGTTGTCCCTTTCATCAATACACCAGTCTATTTAAAGCAGTGGTAATCCTCTGACTCTTGCTTCAAACTGATCATCAATCACCTCTTCACCTTCCTCTTCCTCTATTCTTGTGATATCAAGGTCTATTCTTAGGGCAACAACTTGGCTGAGAATGAATCTCAACCACGACCTTCTTCTTACCTCAAAATCATATGTGTCATTTTCCCATTAATCTTCCATTTGGTGAAGATGTTGAAATTCAGTAGGTGAATTAAAGTGTAGGGCTGCATAACCCCTGCTGTCAAAATCTTTCCTCACCTCAAAGGTCTTCAAGTTCAACTTCTTTAATTCTATCTCTATATTGAGGGCATCTGAGGATGTTTTACAAGTGTATAACCCCAACTCAATGGGAAAGCTTGATTTTTCTTAGTCTTTCCTATCCTTCACGCTCTTATGCACATGAGCCAATTGGAAACCTACTTCAGTTATGATGTCGCTATCTAGGGCATACCTTGGGAATTTAAATGGTTAACCTTCAAACCTGTTGGTGTTTAAAAATGTTACACTTTGCGAAGAAACCAATAAATCTTAAGACTAATATTAGAAGTGGTTAGCTCCAAGTGTGAAAGCTTTGTAAGATAATTGGACCAACTATAGGGACAAGACTGTCCTCTACACTTCTGGCTCTGCAAAACCAAGGTTGGTACACCTAATCCAAACTAAACTCAACTCTTTATAATATCTTCTACTTCTGGATTTGAACAATAGATAAATGGCAAGTAAGTACTAAATGCCAACCTAGCATTCATTAACTCTTTGCTACCATGGTGGGATAACAAAAACAACTGTAAAAGTAAATAATTTTGGAAATGAGTTTGATTAAAGTTTAGGGAAAAAATATAGCCAAACCACTCAAACATATACCTCCGAAGAATATACTTTCCTTAGATTAGTGCCTTATCTATTGGGTAAACTCTTAAATATAATACTATATCTGAAACAACCTATTGGTATATATTCAAAGCCATAAATATAAAGATATCTCAGGTCAGACACTACAAGATCCTTAAGTAGATAATCTAGATAGAATCAATGTAATATCCAAAGCATTTTAATTTTATCTAAGATCAAAGACTTGTGGAATACACATATGCATAAGCAGGACTTATACAGTAAGCTATAAAACTTACAACTCACAGAGATAACACAAAGGAGATACTTAAAAACTGAGAACACTTATATTAAGTATGATGAAATCCTATTTTTGCATCAATATGACAAGGAAATACAAAATAGGACAATATGCAAAAGGTCATAAGCTTTCTTTTCTATCTCAATACAATCTGAAATACATATCTTCTATATCCTAGAGTGGAAACAAATACAAGCCTAAAGCTTTTACAATATTTCTCCCAATTCTTTAGCCCCTACTAAATGGTCTTGAATACTCCTTTATAGGAATAGGAATGCTACAATCTTCAGACCATTTAGGGATAGGGTTTGCAACCAATCAATGCAAGCATTCAATTCTATGATCAAGCTGAAACCCTATTTCTCTTCAATCTTTGCAAATATGATCTGCAATCAATTTCCCTAATCCATGGATGTGAGTGCAGTACCATGAGGTGCAATAATTTCCAAGCCACGATGCGGAGAGTAGCTCAACATAAATGTAGAAAAGACCGAGCGACTCTATATGAATTTATCTCTTTGATCTAGAAACCTCATCTGTCAAATCTAGTCATAAATATATCTTACCATATCTTATTTCAATCCCTACACCTTTCAATAGATATGCGCAGGCGACCAACAAGATCAGATCGCAGCATTAATGGCTCCAAGATAAAATATTAGTTGACTATAATGAAAACCTATTGAGAAAACATTTAAATATTTGAAATTCTGGTTTAATAGCTACAGGTGGCATGAAAAATGATTTGGATGGCTAAGACTGAATCCCTGTTCAAATTTAAAACATATCTATGTTGGATGATATCAGTTTTGGGTACTGATCATGTTGTTGATATTCATGTTTTATCATTAATGTCAACATATGTTTATGTGGATGGGACAGACTGATTACTTGACTGCAGAAGTGTACGAACACTGTATGGATGTTTCAGAAAGATCAAAGTTGGTTATATGAAGAAGGATGTGTGTTGACCTTATTCCTAAGGTCAGTTGGCTTTATCTTAAATACTATAGATGTTACAGTTGATTTGGTGAAGACTGATTTCTAGACTGTAATTGTGATGCTTGACAGAGGAGGTCTCTGTGTTTCAGGTATATCTTACTAGCGAAGATATTTCAGATGAAGTGAGCTTACTGGAGGACTGTAGACATATTGTGGAATATTGGGTTGAGTTTGATTGGCATGAGAATTCTGGTGATGTCAGGTGTGGTGTGTATTCTGTAGGAGACCTATTTGGTGGTCGACTTCAGACATGTAGCATGTAATATGAATTGTGAGTGTGGATTGTGGACCTGGAAGTATAACTGACGGATTGTAAATGATGTTTACTTTTTATGGGTATGGTGTGTATCTTAGAAAGGGGTTATATAATTATTTGTATATTGGGAAAGCTTAATAGGCCAACCTAATTAATTATTTTTGCATTAGGAAAGCTTAATTAGTCGACCTAATGAATTATTGTAATAGAGTATATATGAGTGATCTTTTCTTTTGGAAAGATGTGGTAGTGGAAGAGAAGTGAAACTTGCGAGGCTTGTTTGTTGTTGGATGTAGAGTAGATTTTTTTGATAAGAATACTTCATTGGAATTGACCAAGCAAAGATAGTTGCTATCAGAGAGTTCACTGGATTGTATATTTCCTATATATACTTATTCGGTTTGTGAATCCTTGAGGGTTTGTTTAACCTTCTTTGGGCAGTGTTCCTGGGAAGTGGGCCTACTACTTTTCTTGACTCCTAACAAGGCCTCTCTCCTAACAGGGACTGTGTACTGTAATGTTGTAATAAGCTCCTAATAGGGCTAAATCTTTTAATAGGGATACTATACTCTTAGTACATTATTGGTGGGTGCTAATTCCCACTATGGTTTTACCTTTAATAGGGTTTCCTCGACAACAAGTATTGTGTTATTGTGTTGGCATTTACTGTGGTATCATTTGCATTGCAATTTTGGTTTATAAAGTTTAAAGTTTAATAATCTATATCACGACTGATTCACCCCCCCTCTTAGTTGTCTTGTGGACTGTTATTCCTAACAATTGGTATCAGAGATACTGGTCCTTAGAGAGGTGATCCTAAATATGTCTTAATATAGGAAGGATAGTCCAAAATTTGATCCTGAAAACTTTGACATTTGGCAGAAAAAGATGAGAACACATTTTATATGTTTGGGACTCAACTACTGGATGATCACAAAGAAGGATGAGAAGATAGTGACTGAGGATGAACTAGAGAAGGATACTAAAGATGAAAAGAAGATATTTTCATGTAATATTGTGGCAAGGGAATCAATAATCAACACACTTTCTGAAGGTGGATTCACAAAAATAAAAGACTTGGATTCTGCACATGAGATATGGACAAGATTGGAAACACTATATGTAGGAGAAAAATTTACAAAATAGGAAAAGCTACAGAACTAGAAGACAAAGATGGAATCACTGAAGATGAGATAAGATGAGAAAATTAGGGCATATGGACAGATAATTACTGAAGTGGTTACTAGCATTAGAAACTCTGGAGGTACTTACAATGAGGAAGAATTGATTGCAAAGACACTCAAATCTTTGACACCTATTTATAGAACCAAAGTACAAGCTATAGAGGAGATTATACCTTTGACACCGAAATTCACTAGAGAGATGTTGATTGGAAAGATAACTACTTTTGAGGCTACATAATTGGGAGATACTTTACCTAAAATTGAGTCAGCATTCAAGGCAACCATGCATAAGAACAAAAATACCTTATCTGGAATTGCAAGCACCAACAATTATGACCTAAGAGAAGAACTTGGAGAATATGTTGAGAAATGGGAATAGATATAGGAGGAAGAAAGGAAGCTAGATGAAGTGGTAGCATTGATCTCTAGAAGAGAGAAGAGAGGTAAGGGTAAATTTGAAGGCAAATTACCTTTGAAATATTTTTCATGTAACAAGATTGGCCATTTTGCATCTAAATGTCCTACAAGGGTTCCTAAGCATAAACCTAAGTTTTACAAATCGAAGTATCCTGACGACAAGGAATGTTATTATTCTTGTGAGGGTATTTCTAATGATGATGGTGACTATGATGAAATTGGATTTATTTTTATAAAGGATGATGAACCTATACATGAAGAAAAAAGCCTTAGTATCTCATTTTGAAAAGAAATCTAAATGGGTTATAGACAGTGGTTGTTCACATCATATGACTGGAGATAAAAAAAAAAAATTGTGAGTTTGAAAAGATATGATGGTGGTGTTGTTAGATTTGGTGACAATACTCCTAAACTTATCATTGGAGTAGGATCTATTTCTCTGGATGGAAAGAAAAATACTGACAATGTATTACTTGTTGATGTACTTAAGCATAATTTGTTGAGTGTTGGATAGTTAGTGGATAGAGGTTATCAATTGAAATTCATTAATGGGAAATTCTCTATTAGAAGTAAATTAGGAGATTTGATCGCATCTGGTACTAAATCTAGAGGTAAATTATTTGAATTGAATACATCTGAAGCTACTTGTTTTATTACAAAGGTTGATGGCAGTTGTCTATGGCATAGAAGATTTTGTCATGTTAACTTTGATAACATTGTGAAGGAAAGTATGACTAATGGTGTGAGAGATCTACCTAAGATTGTAAAGACATCTAACACTATGTGTAGAGATTGTGTTATGGGGAAGCAAACCAGAAGAAGTTTTAAAAATAAATATTATTCAACAAAAGGAAAGTTGGAGCTGGTGCATACAGATATGTGTGGTCCTACAAGAATAAGATCATATTATGGTGAAAGGTAATTTATACCTTTTGTTGATGAATTTTCTAGAATGATGTGGGTTACATATTTAAGAGACAAATCTGAAGTATTTGACAAATTCAAGTTATTTAAAGAAAAAGTTGAGAATAAATTTGGTTTGAAGATAAAATGTTTGAGATCAGACAGAGGTGGAGAGTTACATCAGACTTATTTAATACCTAATATGAAGAACATGGAATATATAGATAGACATCAGCTCCTAGGACTCCACAAAAGAATGGGATTACAGAGCGAAGAAACAGAACTATATTAGATGTTGCAAGGACTATGTTGCTGGAGGAAATGTGTTACATGTACTTTGGAAAGAAGCAGTTGGCATTGTTGTGTACACCTTGAAGAGAATACAGATTAGAGAAGGTACAAGTAAGACTTCTTATGAATTATGGTTTGATCATACACCTACTTTAAAATATTTTAGAATATTTGGAAGTAAATGTTATATCAAAAGAGATTATGAGATAGGAAATTTTGATGCTAGAAGTGATGAAGGAATTTTTCTTGGTTATTCTACTAAGAGTAAAGCATATAAATGTTTCAATATGATATTCAGGAAGTTTCTTGAAAGCGCCAATGTGAGGATAGATGAAAATTTTCAGATTTAGGAAAGAATGTATGACTGTGGTCAGATCACAGAGATGAAAGAGGTTGTTGTTGAACCTGAATAACCTTTGATGATTGAAAATGAAATTGAAGATGAATTGACAGAAGTTACTGAGACTCCAAAGAATCTGAGGTATGTTAAGAAGAACCATCCTAAAGATCAAATTATTGGTGATGCAAATAAAGGCATGATGACTAGAGATAGAGTTATAGATGAAATTTGTTTGATCTCTCAAGTTGAGTCAAAGACTACTTATGAAGCATGTAGAGATGAATCTTGGACAAAATATATGGAAGAAGAACTTGAACAGATAAAGAAAAACAATACTTGGGAATTGGTTCCAAGGCCTAATAACAAAAATGTGATAGCTACAAAATGGGTTTTCAAAAATAACATGGACGAGGAAGGAAAAGTGGTAAGAAACAAGGCTAGAATGGTATGTAAAGGCCACCTACAACAAGAAGGCATAGACTATGAAGAAACATTTTCTCCTATTGCTAGATTGGAAGCTGTGAGATTATTTCTTGCTTATGTTGCACACAAAGACTTTAAATTATATCATATGGATGTGAAATCAGCATTCTTGAATGGTGATCTAGAAGAAGAAGTTTACATTAAGCAACCTAATGGTTTTCCTTTGACGGAGGATGGAGAAATGGTTTGTAAGCTGAAGAAAGAATTGTATGGACTGAAACAAGCACCTAGAGCATGGTATGCAAGAATGGACAAGTATTTACTTCGTCTTGGTTTCAGAAAAGGTAATGCAGACACTAATTTATATTTAAGAACTGGTGAAGATGAAATCTTAATCATAGAATTTTTTGTTTATGATATCATTTTTGGAGGCATGATAAGATGAGTAAGAAGTTCACTAAAGAAATGGAAAATGAATTTGAGATATCAATGATTGGTGAAATGAAATTTTTTCTTGGTTTGTAAATTAACCAGAGTAAGAATGACATTTTTATATCTCAGACCAAGTATCTTAAGGAAATGTTGAATAAGTTTGGAATGGAAGATTTTAAACCAGTTGGAACACCTATGGTGACTGGACATAAACTGACTAGTAATGATGAGACTCAAAGTGTAGTTTAGACAAAGTATAGATCTATGATTGGTGGTCTACAATATCTAACTCACACTAGACAAGATATTACCAATGGAGTTGGTATTGTGGAAAGGTATCAAGCAGATCCTAAAGAGACACATCTTGCTGCTGTGAAAAGAAATTTTAGATATTTGAAAGGAACAACAGAATATGGATAATGGTATGAAAAGTCAGATGATTTTATTTTACATGCTTATACTGATGTTGATTGGGAAAGTAATGTTGATGATAGAAAGAGTACTAGTGGTGGTGCATTTTTCCTTGGGAAAAGGTTGGTTTCTTGGCTGAGCAAGAAGCAGAACTATATTGCTGAATCTACAGCTGAATCAGAGTATGTTGTTGCTATAATAAATAGTACACAAGTTGTTTGGATGAAACAAATGTTGAAGTGCATTGGAATATTTTTTTAAGAACTAGTGGTTATCCGTTATGATAACACCAGCACAGTGAATCTGTCGAAGAGTCTTGTAATGCATTCAAAGACTAAACATATTTCTATTAAGTATCTGTATACACTAAAAAATGGCTTTGTTGATTAATCAATTAATTAAATATTTATTATTTAATTAATATTGACTTGATGAATTGATTAAATATTTATTATTTAATTAATATTTATTTCTTCTATATAATTAATAAATTATTATATTTATTAGGTAAATTCACTATAGTCTATTCTTCTTATCCTAGGTCTTCTAAATTGGTCCTATTAAAAGTGATTTAATTAAATACACAATCACTAAATATGACTAAGTCCCCTAGTCCACCTCATAAACCTAGTCACCTTACACATCACCTTGGCTAAAATAATTAATTATTATTAATTAATAATTAATCATTATCCTCACCCACACATGTCCTATTCTTAAGGGCTATGTGGCCTTATGAGACTTGGTCTCATGACCACATGTCTTCTTCTACACCAATTCAAGAAGCAATCCCTATTCTTAAGGAGCTTCTCAAGCCACCTCTAAGAGTCCAAGATGACTCATGGGACACTTGTACCAAGAGTCCTCATGAGGAATGAGTCCTTCCTCTTTCCTCTCCATGGTCT
>MU228444.1:1104113-1116587 GCA_018584345.1 Thuja plicata
TACCTAGTGGTTTTGATGTCACAGATCTTGTAGAACCACCACACACAAATGATCAAGAACAACCTAGTGGTTCCCAAGAAAAACCTAGTGGCTCTCAAGAGATGCATACTCATGGGAAAAAGGAGGATAAACAACACAGTACTTTCAACAATACCCAAAAGCCTTCTTCATCTTTGGATCCTGTCATGCAACAAATCCAATTACTACAAAAACAAATGCATGACATGGAAATGGGAACATCCACTAAGAAATACTCTTTTGAGGATATATGTCCCTATCCTTTTGACAAGAACTTAATTATGATTCCATTCCCTCCTTATTTTGAGGTACCAAAACTTGATAAATATAAAGGGAATTCTGATCCACAAGACCACATTCGTGAGTTTTGTGCTGCATGTATTGAAGTCACACACAATGATACGTATCTTATGTGACTATTCCCATGTAGTTTAGGAGGACAAGACATGGAATGGTTCTCCAAGCTACCCTGGGTATACAATCTTTCAACGAACTTATCAACAAATTTGTGACTCACTATTCCTATAACATCAAACATGAAGTCACAATGCTTGATCTTTACAATATGCATCAAAAGAATGGAGAACCTTTCCTCACCTTTTTGCAAAGATGGTGTTAGCTATTTGCCAAGTATCCAGGCTCGATTCCTGAAAAAGAGAAAATGGATATCTTTGTACATAACCTAACACAGGAGATGAGCTATAGGTTGCAGTTACAATGCCCTCCAAATTTCAACAAGTTCATTGAAAATGGTGTGAAATTTGAAGAGGCTATGGTTAGAAAGGGGGAAATTAAGCTCTGCTCCAAAGACAATGCTGGATCAAGTTCAATTTCCAACAACAACAACAACAACAATAATGATAAATCTAAATATTGGAACAAGAACAAGAATATTGTCAATGATGGGATTGTTGATAATCATCATGTCAAATCCACACAACCTATCTTGAATCTTGCGAGAAAAACCAATCCCACCCCACCTACTCAAAGAAATATAGGTGCTACTTAGAATACCAATAACAGTGCCTCAAAATCACCCTTCATTTCACGTAGGAGAAATTTTACTCCTTTGGGGGAATCTCTGGAATCTGCACTAAGGAAGTTAATCACGAAGAAACTCATTGCGCTTCCTGAGACTAGAGATTTGAACCTCGGGTGAAACCTTCTTGGTGGAATGAAAATGATTACTATGAATTTCATTGAGGCAAAGGTCATAAAACTAATAATTGTCAAAGACTCAAGCATGATATCCAAGATTTGATTGACACTGAAGAAATTAGTTTTGATGGACACACCTCTAACGAGTCGCATACTGCCTTCAAAGATCCACTTCCCGAACATGAGAAAGGGAAATCGTCCAATGCTAAAGGTGATAACCATGAAAACTAAAATTCTACCTCCTACCGCTATATAAATCACATTTTTGAATTCCATCCTTCTCAATCCTATGTCAATGTGATTTCCATCAAAGAAAAGAGTCAACCGGCTAATGCCACAACTCGAGCCTAGTCCAAGGTTACTCTTCAAGGGGTTCCATCTAAGCCTAACACCACCCAAACCAAGGTTGTCTACGTTATAAAGTCTACGTCCAATGTTTCCAACCAATACAACCTTTTGGAGCAACTGAAGAAAACACCGGCCCAGATATCCATATTAGAGCTTTTACATCTGTCACCTTCCCATAAATATATCCTTGAGAAAGCTCTGATTGAAACTAATGTTCCAACCAATCTAGATCAAGATCAATTCCAAGATATGGTGGGTCATTTGACAACCCCCCATTATCTATCCTTCACTGAGGATGATGATCTAGCCATCAATCAATCGCACAATGCTCCACTCCATATAGAATGCATTGTACAAAATCATAAGATTAAAAGAGTGCTAATAGATGGAGGAGCTGGTTTGAATATATGCACTCTAAAGCTAGTCTGTGACTTGGGATTTTCTAAAAATGTTGTCGATCCAATGAAAAAAATAACCATCAAAGATTATGATGAGGAGGAAAGGTCATCCAAAGGGTTATTTGTACTTCCTATCAGAGTTGGTCATGTGGTTAAAGACGTGCTTTTTCAAGTCTTGGATATGGATTTGGCATATAACATTCTTTTAGCGTGACCTTAGATTCATTCTATGTGAGTCGTGCCATCAACATATCATCAATGCTAGAAGTTTCCATATAATGGTCAAGAGGTGACCATCAAAGGAGATTTGAATCCTTTTCAATATTGCAATACCATAAATCCAACAATGAAATCTTTGGTGCCTTACAATCGGATTGGCTCTTCTCCACCAACACTCATTGACCCCAGTAATGAAGCATCAACTTCTAAATCTCATGAAATCAAGGTAGACATAAACGAACAAGGTATGGGAGAGTACACTTTAGTCCAAACTTTGTGTATCACAGAGTTACCCTTATCTCCTAAGTCATATGGAAAATCCTTGATCATGAAACAACAATCAGAAGGCCCTTCTACACTTGTTTATGGCACATTTGTAAGTGGGGGCACCATATCAAAAGAGGATGCTGAGCGTAATGCTAATTATTTGTTACATCATCATAAAGATCCATAGAATTAAAAACATGAACCTATATCACTACATATACATGGCATGGGATACACTTTGTTACAAAAGATGGGATATCAAGGAAGTGGACCTGTAGGGTTACAAAGAGAGGGTGTCATAAAACCAATCCTGAAAAATCTGAATTATCAAAGAGACACCACTGGACTAGGATACAAGAGAGAAGGACCAAAGGAACCTAAAGGAAAACAAAAGGTTGAACCCTTTTACAAAAATTATATGGCTCCTATATTCTGACAAAATGGCATGTATGTAGATCCAGCAAAGCAAAAGATAGCGCAAGGCATCATTAACCAACTTAGAAATAATAATGGTGATGATGATGATTCTCATACTTATGAATGGGATTCATTCTCTGATTATATTGTAGATATGGAAGTTGATGATGTTCATACCAATGGTAACAATTTCTATGAGCAGACGAGTCCAAGGACGAAACCACTAGGACTAGATCCACCTAATACTACTCTTGGCTATTGCGAGGAAAGTGAGAGTTATCTTGAGATAGATGATTCGGATGAGAGCATGGAAATAGACCTTTCTGATACAATTATAAACTTTTGGAACTTTTCTATCAATACCATTTCATCCTTTGAGACCGAACCAAATGATCCAATACCCCTTGTCCACCCCAAACTTATCACCTAGAATTCTCCAAATTACCTCGAACTTGATGTTTTCCATAATGATGATGCTATTATTTACTATCTCAGAATCATAGATCATCTACTATCAGGAGATCATAAATCAGGATTCCCCATAGAACTTAATGACATGGCTTACTTTGGAGAGGGTGCCAATCCTTTCAGTCATAAAAATATGAAAATAATAAATAGATCTAATGGTGAAAACCACTCAGTGGCAGTGTTAGATCCTAAAAAAGGAAAAATAAAAGACATATCTGAGGGTGAAAACCTTTTTGAGGCACCTGAAGATGGAAGGATTGACACTCTCCCCAACTATATGTATCAAGAGCAGTCTGCTATACTTATTGAACCAACATTTCCTCTTAACATTGGCACAGAGGAGTCACCATGCATTCTAAAGATAGTTGCATCCTTAACAGAGACAGAAAAAGATGCCTTTTCATAGTTTTTCAAAAAGAGATAGATCAATTTTGCTTGGTCTTATGCTAATATGCCTGGGTTGGATCCTCATCTTATTATGCATCATTTGTCCATTACACCTGGGGTCAAGCCTGTAAAGCAGAAACTCAGGAAAATGCATCCTCATATTGCACTCATGGTCAAGGCAAAATTTAAAAAATTACTGGATGTGGTTTTCATTCAGGCTATTGATTATGCTGATTGGATCTCCAATATTGTACCAGTATCCAAGCCAGGTAAGTCCATTTGGATTTGCATAGATTTTCAGGATCTTAACAAAGATTGTCCCAAAGATGATTTTCCTTTGCCCAATATTGATATTATAGTTGATTTAACAGCTGGGCATGAGATGTTATCCTTAATGGATGGGTTTTCCAGTTATAACCAGAATAAGATTGCACCAGAAGATCAGGAAAAGACTACTTTTACATGTCCTTGGGGGACATACTGCTGGAATGTGATGCCTAAATGTTGGTGCTACCTATCAAAGAGCTATGACCACAATCTTTCATGACATGATGCATACCATAATGGAATATTATGTTGATGATATCTTAGCCAAATATAAGAACATAGAAGGGCATTTAAGAGTGTTGGATAGGATATTCACCCGAATGGAAAAGTATCAGATAAGACTAAATCCCAAGAAGTGTGCATTCGGGGTTACATCGGGCTAACTATTAGGATATATTGTTTCAGCTAAAGGAATAGAGGTGGGTCTAGGAAAAGTCAAGGCAATCATGGAAATGGCTTCACCAATCAATATCAGTCAATTGAGATCTCTACAAGGGTGCCTTCAGTCAATCAAAAGATTTGTATCTCAATTAGTAGACTGAAGTCATCCTTTTCAGCATCTGTTACATAAAAACATCTTATTCAAATGGGATGATAAGTGTGAAGAATATTTTACTAAGATCAAGAAATACTTAGCCACTCCTCCCACTCTTATGTCACCAACTCTAGGAAAGCCACTCTTGCTTTATATTTCAGCTACAAAATTTTTTCTCGGTGCCCTGTTGGTCCAACAAGATCAAGAGGGAAAAGAGAAGGCTATATATTATATTAGTCGCACCCTTTTTGGATATGAACTCAATTATTCATCAATTGAGCGTGCATGTCTAGCAGTGGTCTTTGCTTCACAAAAGTGGCGGCATTACATGTTTTCTCATTCTATCAAGCTTGTTGCAAAGATTGATCCTTTGAAGTATCTTTTGAGTAAGACTACATTAACAGGAAGGTTGGCTAAGTGGGTCATGTTGCTTAGTGAGTTTCATATTGAATATGTGGAAAGGAGGGCTATTAAAGGGCAAGTAATTGCTGATCAATTGGCCGAGGCACCATTAATGGATGATCATCCTATACAAATAGATTTTCCAGATGCACACATCCTAACATTATCTACATAAACCTGGAGGCTATATTTTGATGGATCCTATACACAACATGGTTCAGGAGCAGGAGTGTTAGTTGTTACACCACAAGGATATACCATACCAAAGTCCTACAAATTGATTTTTCCTTGTACAAATAATGTAGCTGAGTATGAAGCACTGATGATTGGGTTGAAAATGGCTCTACAATGGAACGTGACTAAATTGAATGTCTACGGAGACTCCCAGTTAATAATCAATCAGGTTAATGATGAATATCAGACTAAGGATGACAATTTGTTACCATATAAACACATGTTAGATGACTTTAAGAAATATTTTTCAATCATCACCTTTGAGAGATTCCAAGGCAGGAAAATAAGGCTGTAGACACTATGGAAACAATTGCTTCTTTATTTAATGTCGAAGATACAAAAGCCCATTTTGAGTTCTTAGTGGAATCCTTGATTTATCCTGCATACGATGATCCTGATACACGTATCATATGTCATATTATCAGACAAGATTCCCCTACCTATGGAAAAATATATTCCTATCTGAAAGAAAATATCCTTCCTCCTGACCTATCCAGAAACCAAAAGCGAACCTTCCTTCACCAAACCTCCCACTATCTCCTAATATCCAACACCCTGTATTGACAAGGTCTTGACGGTACTCTCTTACGATGTCTTGAACATGATGAAGCTCAAACTGCCTTACAAGACGTACACAAGGGTATATGTGGAACACATTTGAGTGGTCCTTCCTTGGCTAAGAAGCTCATGTGTATGGGTTACTATTGGCCTACTATGGAAACATATTATTTTCACTTTGTTCAGAAATGCAAGATGTGTAAAATTCATGGGAATCTTATTCATGCACCGGCACAGCAACTTCATCTTGTTACAACTACATTGCCATTCAGTTAGTGGGGAGTTGACCTCATGGGTGCAATTCACCCTCCATCTTCCAGCAGCCATAAGTAAATTATAACTACCACTGATTATTTTACCAAATGGATTGAAGTTGTTCCCTTAATCACTTCCATAGGCAAACAAGTTGCTATGTTTATCCTTAACTATATCATTTGTCGATATGGTATCCCTATGCACCTCATTACAGATCATGGGAAACAATTTCAAAATCAAGATATCAATGAATTATGCACCAAATTCCATATCACCCACCATTATTCCACTATTTAATACCCCTAAGGTAATGGCCAAGCTGAGGTGTCTAATAAAACTATTGTCAAAATCCTTCAAAAGACTGTCAATGATGCTGGTCGTGACTGGCATGTCCTGTTGAACCCTGCCCTATGGGCCTATCGTACTTCTATCCATACTCCAACTGGTGCCATGCCATATTCCCTTGTTTATGTATCTAAAACTTTCCCACCCCTTGAGGTCGAGTTACCTTCTCTTCGAGTGTCCCTAAAAGATTTGATTCCAGATGAAGAGTATAGAGTTGCACGGCTAACTGAATTAGAATTGCTAGATGAATGTCATCAATGAGCCTTTAATCACTTGAAAGTATATCAGTAAAGGATGTCTCATCAATATAATAGTAAAGTGAAACCCAAAGACTTCCAGGTGGGTGATCTAGTCCTTCGAGAGAATCCCAAAAATCAGCAGCATCATGAGAAGAAGGGCAAGTTTGAGCCCAATTGGTTGGGTCCTTTTGTGATTATAGCAGCCTATGGTTCTAGAGCCTATCAGTTGTCAACATCTGAGGGAGATCCCTTGGATGAACCTCTTAACATCATGCACCTAAAGAAGTTTTATGCATGAGATCCCAGTGCAAGGGATATGTTAAAAAAAAATCAAAAAAAAAAAATCAAAAAATCATGAGAAAATTGCAATAAAAGCATGTGGTGAAAACCTGGAAACAGGTGCCATTTGCGACAAGCTAGCTCCTTCCTCTATTAGGATTCTTCTAGCATCTTTTCCCATCTATATGTAACCATAATAAAGTGGCTCTCATAGTTCCTATTCACCTTGTACATATCATAATAAAATGGCCAATCCATGATTCCTACCCATTGTATAAATCCCCAATAAAATCCCATCATAGCTTGGTCTACTTTCTTGGTCTTCACCCTAGTCCAATGTGTCTTTCTTCACTCATAATAAGTCAATCCATCACCTAGCTGGGGGCATGTCCTCGACCTAGTTTTTCGGAAGTGGATCTATGACAGTCATGACTCTTAGAGGACAGAACGGAGTATTTTTAACCAGACAAGCAAACACAATCAACGGTTCTTATACGATGCTATTCTAATCATGATCCATAACCTGTGACATATCTTTCAAAATACGACTATTTATCTATACATTTGCAACAACATTATCAATAAAACCGATCAACCAAACTCAACACTATCTTTTGGCAAAGAAATGTATATTCATGACAGGCATGTTAGGATGATTTGTAATAAGCTTATGCATTCATATCAGGATTTCATTTGTCATCATGTTTCCTATGCTATTCTGGGATATCTTTGACATGATCTTAACAACTCCAAATATGTCACTGATTAGGATAGCCAGGATGGAACATGATATTTTATTTGATTGTTGTTTGTGGGGTATTTTCCAATGAATTCGAAGGAAAAAAATAATTGGGGTGTCTATGCATAAGAGCCTTCATCTGTTCCATAAGCATGAACAACATTATAAATCATGTTTGTATATGAATGCTATTGACAATGATGCGCCACACATACCTCGACTCCAAATATTTGTTCCCCGATGGAGGGGGGGATATTCATTGTCTGTTATGCAAACAAAACTCGGGTCATCTCGGTTCAATTATACCTAGATGCTTGTCAAGTTTGCTATATTAAAATCCATGCAAGAAGTGCTCAGGTCATCCTGGTTTTATTATACCATGATGCTTGTATTTTTTTGCAACATAACGAGCTCAATGATGAAAATCAAATTCCAAAATTTATGAATTTTTAAGATGGTTACTGAAGTTGTGGGGATACTATTTTTGCATATCATTTTGCATTGCATTTTAAATAGATCATTGAAGTGCTCCTGTTATAAGATTTTGTAGGATATCTTGTTTAGGTCACCTTTTTCTCTTTGTCTATTCTTCTTGTGTCAGACACATGGTTGTTTAAAATTAATGAAATTTTGGATAAACAAAAATAATAATAATAGCATTTATCATAGTTCATAGTACATCTTTAGTTTTAAAGTTGTTCATTTGCATATACCCATTTATATTTGCATGTCTGTCCAAAATTCATACATGTCATTTCATCACAATTTAGGTCATTACATTATTACCATTATTATAAATTCCATTTTATGTCATTCTAACATATCATTCATTTATTATAATTTTTTCTTCCATTAAGTTCATTATCATTATTCATTATTCATTTATTTAGTCACAATGCATCCATATAACTTTAGTCATCATGAGAATAATTATAATCATTTTGCATCCACATAGAAATAAAACATGATCATTATTAAGTCGTACAGTACAATGCATAAATAAAATCATTCATCATATCTTGCATATGTCAGTATCCACATATATATACATCATCATAAGCAATGCATCGTAGAAGTAAGCATCATAGAATCATGTCATATACAAAGTCCATCATCAAGAGTCCATAAAAGAAAGACAAAAACAAAATATCCAAATGTCCCATGATATATCATAATATAACCATGTGTCCAAAAGTGTCCATCAAGTCTACAATAAAGGTAGAAAAATATGATACAATGGAGCCATGACATAAGTACAAAGTGTATATCAAAAGAGCTAAGACCCACTGCCTCCAGACTCTGTCTGTCACTGTCTGCGTGATGCAATCAAGGACTCTGATCCTGATGGATCTCCTGAACCTGGTGGTGGTCTGGGTGGTCGTGAAGAGGTACCAGCACTAACTGACCCTTGTCTCTAAGGAGCTGCAGTCCTAACCCCATATGAGCTCTCTCTAAAGCTCCCAATCCATTGATCTCGTGGAACCACCTATCTATAGGCCTCTCTCCAATAGTTGATCTCCCTGCCAGCCCTCATCATCAGTCGCAAGCTGTCTGCATGTGGACCTAATGACTCTGTAGAATCTAGCTCATCCAAAAAAGTCTCTGCCTCCCCTAGCTACTCTATGGATGTATCCCGCTCATGTCTGGCCTCTGTGACCTCCTCCTCCAACATCTCAACCCATCTCTCTAGTTTGGGGACACAGTTGGCCTGTACCTGTAGCATCGCTAGTCTAGCTAGCACTGCATCCACATCAATGTCCTCATCCTCAGCTACCACCCTGTGTAAATAGGGATCATGAACCCCAACATCCTATACCTATACGTCCTCATCCTGCACCTATACATCCACATCCTCTCCCTATACATCCTGTGATGCTACGTCAAGCATCTGTACATCATCCTCAATTTTGTGCATGGGCTGATCCGGTGCCTGAGTTGCTGCCTGGATCAGTACCTGTGCCTGTATCAGTGGATCCCTCTATGCAGTAGGTCGTGGTCATCTCTGTCTATCAGGTGGTGGCATCAACCCCTGTGGACGTGCACCCCCACCTCTCATCCTCAGACCACCTCTACCCCTCCCTCTCTAAGGAGCATCACCACCATTATCTCCCCCATCGTCATTGTCACCTCTACCGCCACCCTGGCCTCATCCTTGTCCTCGGCCTCTATCAGCTGGACCTCTTTTGCGGGGGCCTCTCAGCTGGATCTGTCAATCTAGGGACTGGGTGATCCCTCATGTACCTCTCATACTCTGCTGTCATACCTGGGTTTACGACCCCCTGTCTCATTGACCATGCTTGAAATGGCATGTCCAAGAACTCTTGCCTCATTGCCTCATAAGGTATCATTGGCCCCCAGTCTCGCCTCTCCTAAAATGTTCGCGCAAACTCGGTCGTCCCATGGGGCATCCCCTGAATGCGACCAAAATCATAGAGTACCCTGTTAATCATCTACCTCTCTATCATGTCGAGAGTTCTCCCTATTAACCATCAAGTCTCAAAACAATATCCGAGCTGACGCTTGTCATCCCATACCTCGCACCCTAGGTAGGGTCTCCAGATCACTACATCCATTGTATCAAAAGTATATCTCTAGACCTCCAAATGTCATAGCTTACGCTGAGACTACATCGATGCATAAAGAAATATAAAGGGTTGTCCAACACTTCAAAACATAAGTGTTGTAGGTCGTGTGATGACCATATGCTCCCATGACCACACATGGAGTAGTGTAACCCCTGCTGATAAACATGGACTGCCATGGTACACCACCTGATGAAGATCATGATATAAATGTGCTAGTAGGCACACTCCCCAAGCAAAATGGGTCCCCTCATCCATCATCCTCTGTAAATTCCTACCCCATCCAACTGCAAATCCATGTGATCTCTGATCCGGGCAAATGTATCCTCCAATCGCTCCAGCTAACATGACCAGTAGTGGCTCATATAGCTCCACCATGTCCTCCCAACTGATCTCCAAGTCATATATATCATCATCCCCAAACACCACTCTGCACTGAGCTAACCCACCATGCCGATCATAGTGTACTAACTCCCCTTTGATGGGTAGTCACAGGATGCAATATACATCCTCCAATGGAATAGTCATCTCACCGGTAGGTAGATGGAAGGTACTCGTCTCCGAGTGCCATCTCTCTGCTAAGGCCATCAACATACCTATATTTGCCTGAATCTTGGGCGTATAAATCACATGATATAATCCAGTCGCACTGATCAAGACTCTATTAGTCTCTGACAATGCTTCCCTTAAACTCTAGGTCACCAGATATCTCTCTCGTGACATCAGTACATCGGTAATGTCCTCCTATCAATATCAAGTCAAATCAAACTATCAGCTATCAATCAAACAGATCTATCTATCTATCATATCTATATATCAATCGAACACATGTTTATCACATGTATCAGATGATAATTCTATCAATTATCTATCACTCAAGATGGTTTACTAGCGATTATGCTACAATGTGGCCTATCTTGATATCAATATCAATCATTATCCAATGACAACTAGATCTTATCAGCCTATCGCTCTGAAAGTTTGACCTAATTTGACTTTGCACTTTGTCTAACACTACTATGCACAGCATTGTTTAATGTTTGCGCAGCTTTTCACATATGCGCAGCACAGCCAAGTATTTATGCAGGTTTTTCTCACATATGCGCAAGAATCATATATGTGCACATTTAATGCACAAACGTGCAGCATCATAGGTCTTCCCTGACGCATGCGCAGAACCCCCAATCAGATGCGCAGCTTACCGCATTTTTCATTTTATGCTGCACATTAATGCGTCATAACTGTGAATCTATTTTCCGTGATAAACACAAAAATTTTCCTAACCTAAGTTTGATTCCATCTAACCTAAAACATGCTACAATTCTATCTACAATGCATAATTGAATCCAATTAACAAAAAAGGATCAACCACTCACCGGTTCTCTAGAATCTGGCGGCCTCTGGAAGCGTCTGACTCGCTCAAAACGGTGATCAGACAGTGGGAACGACATCTTCTCAACTCTGCTCTTCTATCTCTCGGCCTCTAATCTCCAAATGCCAAGTTTACACAATGAGCTTATTGTGGACCCTTTTGACCTTTATATAGCCTGTGGACCCATTTTCCTTACCATGTGGACCCTACCTATCGATATCATCCCATCTCACCTCATTTTCACTCCAGTTTCTTCTGATTCTTTTTGTGAGATTGATTGAACCCTAAAAAAATAAAAATTCAATCAATCTCTTGGGGGGGCATGCAAAGGTCATTCTCGGCAAACATAGTCTAGGGCAAAAAGTTTGATTTTTCTTTGAAAACAATGTGACAAGCACACTATTTCAAAGAGGGGAAAAATGTATACACTAAAAAATGGCTTCGTTGATTAATCAAATAATTAAATATTTATTATTTAATTAATATTGACTTGATGAATTGATTAAATATTTATTATTTAATTAATGTTTATTTCTTCTATTTATTTAATAAATTATTATATTTATTAGGTAAATTCACTATAGTCTATTCTTCTTATCCTAGGTCTTCTAAATTAGTCCTATTAAAAGTGATTTAATTAAATACACAATCACTAAATATGACTAAGCCCCCTAGTCCACCTCATAAACCTAGTCACCTTACATATCACCTTGGCTAAAATAATTAATTATTATTAATTAATAATTAATCATTATCCTCACCCACACATGTCCTATTCTTAAGGGCTATGTGGCCTTATGAGACTTGGTCTCATGGCCACATGTCTTCTTCTACACCAAGTCAAGAAGCAATCCCTATTCTTAAGGAGCTTCTCAAGCCACCTCTAAGAGTCCAAGATGACTCATGGGACACTTGTACCAAGAGTCC
>MU228444.1:1116637-1166089 GCA_018584345.1 Thuja plicata
GAATGAGTCCTTCCTCTTTCCTCTCCATGGTCTTTGTGAGACACTTGACATGTGTCTTTCCCTTCCATCTTCTTCTCCTCTATGTCAATGTAGGTGGAACATCTTCCCTATTCTTCCTCTCACATTCAAACTATATCCCCCTTTCTCTCAACCCCTTCAACCAAGTCAATAGAAACCCTGGGAACTTCCACCTTTCATTCTCCACCCTAAGATTGTGCCACCTAGGCTTAGGTCCTCCAAAATCCTATAAAAGGAGCATCATTCTCCCTTTGTGAGCTAATAGGTAATCAAGCATTCAAGTATCCAAGTGATCAAGCATCCAAGCATTCAAGCATCCAAGCATTCAAGCAATCAAGCATTTTCACAAGCATTCCATCATCCATTTGCATAATCAAGGTTTTAGACCATTTTGCATTCATTCATACAATCTCCACACTTTGGTAGCATCTTAGACAAAAGAGCTTCATTCGAAAATCTGAGAGCTCAAACATACATTCAAGAAACCAAAGCTAGGAGGGCAATGGAGACAAGCTACATTGGGTAGGTGAAGGTAACTTTATTGTTTTGCTTAATTTAAACTTGTAATCTTCATTGTGTTTGCATTTAGATTGATTTGTTAGTTAGATTAATTAATATCTCATTTATAGTAGTTGGACATCTATTTTGCATATAGTATCATTTCTTGAGGGAGAAGGTAGCAGTGAAAGAGATTAAACTGGAATATATTAGCACAAAGGAACAGATACAAGATATATTTACAAAACCTTTGCAAAAAGATGCTTTTGAGTATCTTAGAAGAATGATTGGCATTGTAACCACCTGAATTTGGTCTGTTCCGACTATAGACCCTATTTTCCCTAAGTATGATTATACCCCCGATTATGTTCAAACGACTCTATTACTGCTTGGCATAATTCTTTTCAAATCAATTTAATCTCCTAAAGTGATCAAATCACTAAATTATTTACTTTTAGCCAAAATCAAAATCAATCAAATACATTGCTAAAAATGATTAATTTGCTAGGAATTAAATAAATTCCTAAATCAATTGTCCACTTGCAAGTAACCCATTCCCCTAGCCTATTTAATTTAATTAAAATGGCTATAGTCTCCTTAATTATTAAAAAGAAATAAAATGCTTAAATAATTAATTCTTATATTTTAAATGAATTAAATAAGTTTAATTCATTTCCTTTATATTCCCTTAAACCCCAACCTAAGCTATCTCAGCCACTTATACCCGGGGTTCTAACCCATCTCAACCTATTCCCCCCATGCTAATCTAATCCTAATTGTAATTATAACCCTAACCCACCTCCTAATGTTGTCACATTCCATTAAGGAATGATTAACAACTCAATCCACTTGAGAAAGTCAGCTTTCTCAAGCATGACTTCTCTAAGGACCAACTTGCCAAGTTGAGCCTTACACCCTCCCATGCCTCTTAACTAACTTTCATTAATGACCCTTAATGGATATTCCCTCTTTCCCATCCCTCATTAATGCCCAAGGCATTAATGGCTCTTACACCTCATTAATGACCTTAGGTGCTCCATGAATGAACCTTGTCTCCCCTCTCTCTCTCTCCCATTCCTGTGTAAATTGAAGGGATTTAGAGCTCATAAAAAGCCTCAATTTTTGAAAATTAGTGTTGTTATGTCAAGATTTTGAAGGAATCTCAAAGCATTGTTATGCTACCCATTCTTTCCTAGCTTCACACACACTCCATTAGTTACTTTCTTACATGGTTATAATGCCCATTTTAGACTAATATGCATGCTTAAATCATTAAATAGTTTGTTTTTAAACTTAAATCTTTCATGCTAGGTTGTTTATGTCACTGGTATTAGCATAATCTGAGGGTTGTTATGTTATTTGCTACACTTGTCCTAGTTAGAAAGAAATAGGTTGATGTTAGCATTTTATATGCTCATTAACCCTTGTTTCTCACTAATAGAATGACTTATTGAAGTGTTGTGTCACAGGGAACAGGTGCACAAATATACAAGCACATTTACGGCACCCACCGTGGGGCAGGATTTCCAACTTGGCCTCATTTCAAATCAATTTTTCACTAATTTACATTCCCATGAATCTGTTACAGGGTAATTTTTGGTCATTCATGATCACATCTGGGATACGCCCTTGCACCGCAGTAAACGAGTCTCGTATCCGAGATTTACCGAATCATTTTTTGTTTAGGATCACATCTGGGGAGCATTTAATCGCATTTGGTAAGTAAATTCGCATCCATTTTTGTGTCATTTTCTATCTTTCTGGTTCGCATCTAGTGAAAATTTTAGTGAACTACATTGTCTAACCACTAGCGTTTGCGTGTTTGACTTCTTTGGTCTTTTGAATAGCTTAACGATTGTTTGCAGGTTGACATTGATGGCTTTTCATGGGAGTTGCTATATAACAAACTACCTCAGTTTTTCAGGTTTCCCAACCCCCCATCTTAACCTCTATTTACTTTCTTTGAAAACTAAGGAACATTTTCCAATCTATCACTAAACTGACTAGAGGACTATGCTCTTTTCCTTTTAAGGAAAATCAGAAACTCACACATCATTTTATGGATTGAATGGAATTTGGAGTTAATTGAACAAGCAATCACATCATATAATTCTTTTGGATCAGTAAATGAACAACACAAATCACTAAATCTTCTGGATCAAAGAACAAGTTCAACTGTATAATTTATTTTTGGGACATAGAAATTGAACAAACAAACTCACTAAATATTGTGGCTAAATGAACAAGGCAAATCTACTTTCAAGCATAGTGTTTTCATTAAAATAGGAACATCTAAATCAGGCACAACATTGCTTGAGGGAAAGAACCACTTTGCTTGACTCTATTTTGGGAGAAAACAACTTAGATTAGGAGAGTATGCTCTTCAGAGGAGGAGGAATCAGAAATCTTGACATCCAAAGCTTGCCAATCCTTTGTACACATATTTAATAGTAGAGGGCCTATCGGTTGAGGAAAATATCTCCCGAGAATGACCCAATTAAGGATAGGTTTTACACCAACCCTTCCAACTCACTATAAATAGTTGGTTCCTCGTAGCCTAAAGCCTCGGAAGACGAATCCGATTTTGTTCATGCAATTTTGACATCATTCCTTAAACATGCTTTGGTATATGTAGAGCAGAGCCGCTTGAATCTTGCTTGTGAAACTACATATATTCAGGTACTCATAGGGCTATACGCTTGAATTTTTCCTTGTGCAATTCTATAGGGGATGGTTTTGAATGCATTGCCCAATAATCTACAACAATTTCAACTAAAAGAATTCCTGATTCACCCCCGAAAGGGTGATAATCTTTGTGCAAGGAAAAAATTAATTTCCCCAAGACACTCATCATATTGTGCCCTCACTTGCATTTAGAGTCGGCTAATACATCATCATGACTAGAGCTATTTCGTGCTTGGTGATGGTTGTATTTTGATTAGCATTTGAGTGTGTACTTGAGTCAATGAGAAAAGATTTTTATCCTCCACCTAGAGAATAGGAAAAAGATGAGTGTTTGTTTCACCCTCCTAACAATGCAAATCTATTTGACGTGTCTAAAAAATGACTAAAAAGATAAACTTCTTCAAAAAAACAACAATATTCAAACCTTCAGATACATGTGTTTTCACTCACTAGCAGGTCTCTAAACACAATCACAAATCAGACAAACTGTACAAACTCCCAAAAAGAAAATTTCAAAACTAACAAAATCTGACAAAGGCATCATAAAATCGCATCTTGTATACCCTGTATCGCATCTAGTATTTAGGATCGCATCTCGTATACTACCTCGCATTTGGTTAGCACATAGTCGCATCTAGGATTTAGGCTCGCATCTGGTGTCATCAAAAGCTCACATCTGGGAGCTCGCATCTAGGACAATGGGTACTTGTAGAAGTATTTCTTAGAAAGTCTCAGTTTATTAAGATACCCTTTTGGCTCTTTAGCTAGTTCCTTTTGTCTTTTCTGGTCTCCCTGTTGAAGTTTCAAAACTCTTTCAAACGTCTACCTTGCATGCTTAGTTAGTCTTTCATGATCAGTTCAATACGTGTGGTCTACCCGCTTTTTACCAACAACTTGGTTCGCAGCTCACTATCAGGGCATTCTAACCCTCTAACACTAGAATCATTTATGTCCACCAACAACAAACAGTTACTTTTACCTAGACACGCCCACTTGAATGGTCTGAAACTCTCGCTTGCACTATTGGGAAACGTTGATAAAGTTGAGAAACAACTTCATGGTTAACACAAGATGCAACAAATACACGTCTAAAGGATCGAAAGTGCCTCCTAAAACACCACACTTTCAAGGGGAAACATATCATAGTTCCCTACTCGATCTAGACTCCCCACAAATGGATAGCGACACTCACAGATGGAGTGAAGCTTTTGAGGAATATAACCATGGCAAAAGGGCTGAAGATACGGATGAGGAAGAAGAACCCAAGTTTGACCGTCCCTTGTTTGAGTCTAGCAGCGAGAATGAAATCACTAAAGAAGAATATGAAAAACTCAAACAGAGCAAGAGATTCCATAAAATAATGGAGAAAATGATTGACGAGGATTAAGAGAAATACTTCCTCCATCTGGCATCCACAGGTGTCAAATTACCTAAGGATTATGATGTGGAAAAGCTCAAAGAAAAGGAGGTACCAACCCCTATATCCATTCTCACCAAGAAACTCACTTTGATGCAAACAGAACTCGCAAACCTCAAAAAAGAGAAAGAGAAACCCAAAATACAATACTCTTTGGACGCCATTTTTCCATTTCCTTTTGATAAGAGTATCACGATGGTCTTGTTTCCTCCCAACATGGCAAGACCAAAGTACAACAAGTACACAGGAGAAATTGACCCACATGACCATGTGAGGTAATTCTCTGCTCTAAGCATAGAATACATGCATGAACCTACATACCTCATGCGAATATTTCCGGGAAGTCTAGGAGGTAATGCCATGGAGTGGTTCTCAAAACTGAACCCTAAGGTCAAAACATTCAAGGAGTTAATCGAACGATTCATCCAACATTACTCCTACAACATCCAACATGATGTGACTATGATGGACCTATGTAATACCAAATAGAGAACTGGTGAATCATTTACACACTTCCTACAAAGGTGGAGTAAGATCTTTGCACGATATTCAATGGCCATTCCCAAAATAGAGAAGATGGAGATCTTCATTAATAATCTAGTGCCTAAATTGAACTACGCATTACAAATGCAAGCCTCACCAAGATTCGATAGAATGATTAAGAATGACCTCCATATCAAGGAAGTCATGGTTAAAAGGGGAGAGATCACCCTTCAAAATGAAAACAAAACCAACAACTCCAACTCCAAGCCTAAATGGTGGAAACAAAAAAAGAATGTTGTTAATGATGGAGTAGTTGATGCCTCTAACATTAATCCTAAACCTGAGGTGTTCAATCTGACTAATAGTATGCAAGAAAGCAAGGATGCTAAAGTCATGACCCCTATACCCAAGGCAAAAAATGATAATAGCAAGGGTCAGAGATGGACTTCAAAACCTCTAAGAACTTTCACTCCTTTGGGAGAACCTCTTGAGACTATTTTAAAAACACTATTGGATAACAAAGTTCTCACAATCCCTGATTCTAAACCATGGGAACCAATGGTCAAACCTAGTTGGTGGGATGATAATTCCTATTGTGTCTTCCATAAAAACAAGGGACACAAGAGCAATAATTTCCTTAAACTTAGCATGTCATCCAAGACCTCATTGAAGGAGGTAAGATAAAAGTGGACAGACACACTACTAATGAGGATCATACAACATTCAACAAACCCTTTCCTAATTATGAAAAAGGAGAAACATCTAAAGGGAAAGGTAACAAAGTCAACTACACCTATTCCAACAATGACAATGTGATCAATATGCTTGACATTAAGACTGAGTCAATCAATGTGGTCACAATCAAAGGTGTCTCATTCCACTTGAATGTTGAACACAGAGCCAAGCATAGGTCATGATCAAAGGACCTCTAGAACCGACACTAACATCCAAGGTTTCTATTGTAACTATTCCTAAACCAGCAACAAAACACGTGGTTACTATTCCTAGAGAAAAATATGACTTGGTAGACGAATTGCAATGAACCTTTGCCAAAATTTCCATTTTTGAGTTGCTCAAAATATCCATAGTACATAGGGAAATCCTGGAACAGGCTCTACATGCTGCAAACATCCCAAAGGATATTGATATAGACAAAGTCCAAGCAATGGTCAATCACATCTTAGTGCCACATTACCTCTCCTTTTCTGAAGAGGATGATAAGTCATTGACACATCCACATAATCAACCCCTCCATATTGAAGTCCTTATTCATAAATCCCATGTTAGACGTGTGTTGATAGATGGAGGTGTAACACCCCAAAATTGGCATCTTGCAACCCTAACCAATTTTGTTGCATTTGTCGTTCTTCTAAATCATCAAAGTCCTATTGTACTAGGCAATTCTGAGTTTTTGACTGACTTTACTCGACCTGAGTGTCAAATGTAGAAAATCCTAAATCTACATTAATCATACATCATATTTAATTCCTAAATACCAAATGGCTAAACAAACCTTATGATTGAATTAATTTAATTAATAAAGTCCTAGCACTTTAATTAAATTAAATTCACCCTCTTTAGCTGAGACACATGAAAAAGGAATTAAATGATATTTAATTATTAAATGATATTTAATTATTAAATGATATTTAATTATTAAATAAATATCCTCATTTTCAATAATTGAATTTAATATTCAGATAATTGAGAAAATCAATTATGAGGTCATATTTATTTAATTAATTCAATATTCTATCAAAAATATTATCTCTGTTCAGGAATGGAAACTTTGAATTAATTGGGCTTTAAAGAGAAACAAAACAATTTAATTCAAATAAAACAGAATTAAATCAAAGAAAGAAAATAGTTAAAACAAGGAGAAAGAAATTTATTGAATTCTTTTACATAAAGCTTTCTATTTTAAACTAGCTTTTCTATCTATTTTATTTCAAAGTGGAAATTTTCTATTCTGATCATCTCAGAGTCTATAAAAGAACTCTCATTCTTCATTCAAAACTCTCAGAATTTCTGAAGAAAATAGGCATTTTTAGAATACTAAATTATTGTCTCATTTCTTAATATCTCATATAGAATAATTTCATATTGCAATAAGATAGTTTCAATTTCTAGAATAATTGCATCGATCATCATGTCTTAGATTATCTCATATCTCTCATTTCTTAGCATAATATTGCATTGTATTGCATCTATCATGATAAATCCTTCGTTCCTAGATTGGTCCATGGTTGTGAGACTCTCGTTCTGAGAGAAATTTTGAAAACCCCGTCTAGATATAAGGCAACAAGTCGAATCATGCAGGCAAATAAGATGAATAATCTCATATTCAGTCTTGTGTGTACCTGGTGAAGAAGGACTATGTTGAAGTGTATGGTGAATTAACAAGGCCAAATTTACCACATACATTTCTGGTGCCCATCACACTCATGGTTATCTTGGCTTTGAATGCCTCGATACTGGTGTACTCTTGCAATATTAACTTGAAACAATGTTCAGGTCATCTTGGCTTTTGTGCCTTGGTGCTTACGTTCATTTCCTACATTTCATCCGATGAAGAGTCATATTCATATCCTTATGGTTGCATTGTGGTGCTAGTAAGGGTTGTATCGACTTTGATGTTCCAAAAAAATTCTCAATGATGATAAATATATGATGGGTCTCACAACTATGTCCTAGAATTTCTTTCTCATATTGCATCTAGCATAGGATTGCATTTTCATTCTACACTTGCATTGTGGCAGCAATTCAGTGTTCTTTTCTTTGCATTCTCCTGGGTTCATACATAGGGGAGTTCTTCTTTAGAGTTCCAGTTTCATCATGACTGACCAAGTGTTTTATCCTCTCTCTCTATCTTTAGCTATATGCTCAACCCATTTTTGGGATCGAAATCAAAATCTGACACTTCTATATCACTCCAAATTGCATTTTAAAATTTTTAGGATTGACGCGATCGGACGCTTGTGCAGTCACCTTTTTGACATCGCTTTCTTGTCAGAATCTTATCATATCATCATTTTCTGAAATCTTTAACTTTTTTTCCTCAAAAGTCAACTCTGGTCAACCCTAGTCAAACTTGGTCAAACCAGACCTCGAAATCACTCAACATTGATTTTGACTCTTTTGAATTCTTCTGTAATCTATTCTGAGTTCTTCTTGATCTCTGATTCAACATCTATCTGGGATTTTTCACTCTTCATCATCAATATGGCGTGTCATCTTTCTATTTTGCTCCTGAGGGGGTAGGATGATTACATCATTGAATCTATTTCAATCAATCTGATCTAATTTTCAAAAGTTCTCACCACTTGGGGCATGTTCAGTTTTTTGTATCTCATGGTCAAAACTGGATACTCCACAATCAATAAGGGCATCTTTGTTCCTTACATCTTGTCATCTTTTAGGACAGGTATCGGGAAATCTAACCTTGACTCCTAAAGGTTAAGCCTCATTCTGGGGATAACCTTGTGAAAGATATTTATCCATCTTTTGGGGCATGTATCAGGGCAATCTAACCCTGACTCTTGAAGGTTAAGCCTTGTTCTAGGGATAACCTTGAGAAAGATATTTATCCATCTTTTGGGATAGGTATCGGGGAAATCTAACCCTGACTCCTGAAGGTTAAGCCTCGTTCTGGGGATAACCTTGTGAAAGATATTTATCCATCTTTTGGGATAGGTATCAGGGCAATCTAACCCTGACTCCTGAAGGTTAAGCCTCATTCTGGGGATAACCTTGTGAAAGATATTTATCCATCTTTTGAGACAGGTATCAGGACAATCTAACTCTGACTTCTGAAGGTTGATCCTCGTTCTGGGGATAACCTTGTGAAAGATATTTACCCATCTTTTGGGATAGGTATCGGGGCAATCTAACCCTGACTCCTGAAGGTTAAGCTTCATTTTGGGGATAACCTTGTGAAAGATATTTATCCATGTTTTGGGACAGGTATCAGGGAAATCTAACCCTAACTCCTGAAGGTTAAGCCTCATTCTGGGGATAGCCTTGTGAAAGATGTCAATATAGCCAGTGTCTGGGTGATCTAACCTAGATATTGGGGGACTAAGCTTCGTTCTGTAGATAGTCCTAAAACCTATATTTGCTATCTTTTGGGACAGGTATCAGGGCAATCTAACCCTAACTCCTGAAGGTTGAGCCTCATTCTAGGGACAGTCTTGTGAAAGATATCTATTTGACCAGCATCTTGGAAACCTAACCTAGACTTCGGAGAGTCAAGCTCTATTCTGGAGATGGCTCTGAAATCTTTAAATCATCAATTTTCAAATCTACTCTTCTGTGCTTCAAGCATCAGACTATTCTTTGAATCAATGTGTTGCTTGCACATCAATTCAAAGAGGGGAAAAATGTAACACCCCAAAATTGGCATCTTGCAACCCTAACCAATTTTGTTGCATTTTTTATTCTTCTAAATCATCAAAGTCCTATTGTACTAGGCAATTCTGAGTTTTTGACTGACTCTACTCGACCTGAGTGTCAAATGTAGAAAATCCTAAATCTACATTAATCATACATCATATTTAATTCCTAAATACCAATTGGCTAAACAAACCTTATGATCAAATTAATTTAATTAATAAAGTCCGAGCACTTTAATTAAATTAAATTCACCCTCTTTAGCTGAGACATATGAAAAAGGAATTAAATGACATTTAATTATTAAATAAATATCCTCATTTTCAATAATTGAATTTAATATTCAGATAATTGAGAAAAAATAATTATGAGGTCATATTTATTTAATTAATTGAATATTCTATCAAAAATCTTATCTCTGTTCAGGAATGGAAACTTTGAATTAATTGGGCTTTAAAGAGAAACAAAACAATTTAATTCAAATAAAATAGAATTGAATCAAAGAAAGAAAATAGTTAAAACAAAGAGAAAGCAATTTATTGAATTCTTTTACATAAAGCTTTCTATTTTAAACTGGATTTTCTATCTATTTTATTTCAAAGAGGAAAGTTTCTATTCTGATCATCTCAGAGTCTATAAAAGAACTCTCATTCTTCATTCAAAACTCTCAGAATTTCTGAAGAAAGTAGGCATTGTTAGAATACTAAATTATTGTCTCATTTCTTAATATCTCATATATAATAATTTCATATTGCAATAAGATAGTTGCAATTTCAAGAATAATTGCATTGATCATCATGTCTTAGATTATCTCATATCTCTCATTTCTTAGCATGATATTGCATTATATTGCATCTATCATGATAAATCCTTCATTCCTAGATTGGTCCATGGTTGTGAGACTCTCATTCTGAGAGAAAATTTGAAAACCCCGTCTAGATAGAAGGCAACAGGTCGAATCATGCAAGCAGATAAGATGAATAATCTCATATTCAGTCTTGTGTTTACCTGGTAAAGAAGGACTATGTTGAAGTGTATGGTGAATTAACAAGGCCTAATTTACCACATACAAGAGGTAAAAGATTGAATATCTGTACACTTGATCTAATCAAGAGACTGTGTCTCTCAGAATAGACAATTGACACTAGAAGCAAAATAACTATCAAAGCTTATGACAACGAAGAAAGATCATCCAAAGGTCTTATTGTTCTACCTATCAGAGTCAAACCAATTGAGAGGAACATCACCTATCAAGTACTGGATCTACCCTTAGCCTACAATATCTTATTAGGGAGACCATGGATTCATGAAATTAAAGCTGTACCATCTACTTACCACCAGTGCATAAAGTTCCCACATAATGGGGTGGAAGTGACAATTCCTGTAGATGCTAACTACACTTGTAATAATATCAAAGATGGTAGCATGATCCCACATAAAAAGGAGGCTATGGATGCAGTTTCTCCTAAAACTACCAAGGACATGGTTATAAAGAGTTTTGGAAAAACCTTAAAACTTGAAGAAACAAGTATGGGAGAGTACAAGTTGGACCTGACTCCCTCACTGACAGAACTTCCAGTATCACCAAGATCCTATGGAAAACCTTCCTCAACATTCACATCTACAGCATCCAAAGAGCCATAAGTACACAAATAAACTGGCATGGTAAAGGCATCCACATCTTCTTTAGATAACACAAAAGAATAGGCAGTCTTGGATTGGCTCTACAATGGAGAATCGGTAGAAACTGAGGTCAAACATGTAAAGATATCCCCAAAATAGTATGGGAAGGGATATGATTTCCTCAAACAAATGGGATACAAAGGAAAAGGACCTCTAAATGACACAAGATGAGGGCTTATTGAACCTATACCCATGGAGTTTCAGAATAATAGAGACAAAATAGGACTGGATTTTAATACTAAAACTGATAAACCCACTTTAAAAGGGAGTCCACACTCAGATAAAGGGAGTGACAAAATAGATGAACTAGAGAAGTGGTCCTATGAAAGATTATTACATGTTAGCACAGAGGATCCCAACTACCAATGAGAACACTATGTACCCAGCTTTGAGGTACCACAAGATCTTCACACCCCATTGTTAGCACAACCTCCCATTCAAGAGGTAGGAGACACCATAGCAGCTGGTCCAGAGATATCATTAATAGCAACAATTACTCAAGAGACACCCCAAAAATAGGATTTACATCCTAACTGGGGGCAATTGGTCATAGTTTCACATGTCCTTGATCTACCCCACTTTGACCCACAGATAGCTAATTGTGTACATCAGATAACCATTGTTGAATACTTAAACAGATCTGATGATGAGGTCACAAACTCTCATGATTATGAATGGGAAGAGCTATCTGTCACCACTAAAGATATTGGAATAGATACAATTCACATGTTTGCAGCACCCTCAGCTCCTCACAAATAGTCTGACACTCCTCCCAATGACACTAATAATCTTGAAGCAGAAGGAGAGTTCCTTCCCCTGATCATTGATGAAGAAACTGGTGATTACATAAGTCTAGAAGAATTTCATAGGCTACAAGCAAGAAGCCTCCTTTTACAGAGAGATGATGATGAGATTTCTATTGACGAGTCACTAGATTTTGGTTCACATATAACTAACAATGACCCTTTTAATGACGATCCCACTCATATTGATCTAAATATTGAAGAAATTAACTTAATAGATCGTGTCATGTCGGTTAATATTCTTGATGCTAACACGATGCTATCCTCCCCAAAAATTGACTCCCTAACATTGGTACTTCCAGACCTAATTGATTAGATTGAAATAGATCCTACTCCTATCCTTGACTTTCCTAATCACCACACCATAGCTTTCTATCTCAATGCTTGTGAACCTTACCCTTCTTCCACCAATGCAAGGAGCAAGAACATGTCACGGGAGGATATCAGGTTTCTCAGTCAAAAACTAAAAATTAAAAATAAAAAGAGGACTGATGGTAAAAACCACTCCGTGGCAGTATCAGATCCCAAAATAGTAAAGAAAAAATATGTATCCAATGGTGAAAACCTCTCAGAGGTGCCAAAGGATGAGACTCTTGATATCCTCCCTGAACACATTCAGGAAAGGTCTTCAGTACTGATTGAACCAACATAGCCAGTAAATTTGGGCACTATTGAAAATCCTCAAATAGTCCATCTTGCACAATCTTTATCAAACAAGGAGAAGACACGGTTCATAGAGTTCCTGAAAGAAAAGAAGATCAACTTTGCATTGTCTTATACCAATATGCCTAGACTAGATCCAAATCTAATCATGCATCACTTATCTATAGCTCCCGAGGTCAAGCCCATGAAATAAAAACTTAGAAAGATGCATCCTCATGTTGCATTATTAGTAAAAGAAGAAATAGAGAAGTTGTTGATATATAGATTTATCCAAGTCATTGCCTATGCAAGATGGATCTCCAATGTGGTCCCCATGTCTAAAATTGATAAATCTATTAGGATCTATATGGACTTTAGAGATTTGAACAAAGCCTGTCTGAAAGATGACTTCCCTCTACCTAACATTGACATGATCATAGACCTCACAGTAGGCTTCCAAATGTATTCTTTAATGGATGGATTCTTGAGCTATAATCAAATCAAAATGGCCCCTGAGGATCAAGAGAAAACTGCATTTACATGCACATGGGGCACCTTTTGCTGGCATGTCATGCCATTCAAATTAAAGAATGCCGGTGCAACATATCAAAGATCCATGACAACTATATTAAATGACATGATGCACAAGAACATGGAGGACTACATGGACAACACATTGGCTAAATCAAAAGAAAGAGGTACTCACATTGCTGACCTAAGAAAGATATTGGATTGAATTAAACAGTTCCAACTCAGACTCAACCCAAAGAAATGTGCTTTTGGGGTCCAATCAAGAAAGCTCCTAGGATTCATTATTTCAGCGAAAGGAATTGAGGTAGACCCCACTAAGGTTAAGGCTATACTAGAGATGGCTCCTCCATGCAACATCATTCAAATGAGGATGCTACAAGGGAAACTTCAGTCCATCAGGAGATTCATGTCCCAACTTGTAGATAGGGCACAACCCTTTACTAAATTACTACATAAAGGAGTTACCTTAAAATGGGATGAACACTGTGAAGCAAACTTTAGAGCATTGAAAGGATACCTAGCTAGTCCTATTCTTATGGTGCCTATTCATGGAAAGCCCCTACTCCTATACATTTTAGCTATCGCTACATCCCTAGGAGTGTTGTTAGCACAAAAAGATGAAACAAAGAAAGAAAAAGCTATCTACTACATTAGTAGAACACTAGTCACATATGAGCTCAATTTGGTCTATTCTGACTATAGACCCTATTTTTCCTAAGTATGATGATACCCCCAATTATGTTCAAACAACCATGTTATTTCTTGGCATAATTCTTTTGAAATAAATATAATCTCCTAAAGTGATCAAATCACTAAATTATTTACTTTTAGCCAAAATCAAAATCAATCAAATACATGGCTAAAAATGATTAATTTGCTAGGAATTAAATAAATCCCTAAATCAATTGTCCACTTGCAAGTAACCCATTCCCCTAGCCTATTTAATTTAATTAAAATGCCTATAGTCCCCTTAATTATTAAAAAGCAATAAAATGCTTAAATAATTAATTCCTATATTTTAAATGAATTAAATAAGTTTAATTCATTTCATTTATATTCCCTTAAACTCCAACCTAACCTATCTCAACCACTTCTACCCAGGGTTCTAACCCATCTCAACCTATTCCCCCCTTTCTAATCTAATCCTAATTCTAATTCTAATCCTAACCCACCTCCTAATGTTGTCACATTCCATCAAGGAATGATTAACAACTCAACCCACTTGAGAAAGTCAACTTTCTCAAGCATGACTTCTCTAAGGACCAACTTGCCAATTTGAGCCTTACACCCTCCCATGCCTCTTAAATGAATTTCATTAAACACCCTTAGTGGATATTCTCTCTTTCCCATCCCTCATTAATGCCCAAGGCATTAATGGCTCTTACACCTCATTAATGACCTTAGGGGATCCATTAATGAACCTTGTCTCCCCTCTCTCTCTCCCATTCCTCTATAAATTGAGGGATTTAGAGCTCATAAAAAGCCTCAATTTTTGAAAAGTAGTGTTGTTATACCAAGATTTTGAAGGAATCTCAAAGCATTGTTATGCTACCCATTCCTTCCTAGCTTCATACACACTCCATTAGTTACTTTCTTACATGGTTATAATGCCCATTTTAGACTAATGTGCATGCTTAAATCATTACATAGTTTGTTTTTAAACTTAAATATTTCATGCTAGGTTGTTTATGTCACTAGTATTAGCATAATCTGAAGGCTGTTATGTTATTTGCTACACTCATCCTAGTTAGAAATCAATAGGTCGATGTTAGGGTTTTATATGCTCATTAACCCTTATTTCTCACTAATAAAATGACTTATTGAAGTGTTGTGTCGCAGGCAACAGGTGCACAAATATATACATACAAGGGTTAGAGCCCCTTGTTGTGATAATTAATTGATGTAGATATGCATCAGTCCAGTGGTTTTCAGAGCTATATCATTTTTTGGATTTGATGTATGTATCTACGCCTCAGGGGAGTGATCAAAGGAACACTAAAGCACATTTGGGTGATCTTGCACCTAGCTGTTGGACATGAAGATTTGAAAAAGATACAGAATATTACAGATGATTTATGGCACCCTTTTCCATTGCTTCCAAAGGGGGGAGGAATCTATGTGAAAATCCCTAATATTTTTGGTAGATTTGTGTTGAGGATATTGAGAAGATTATATTGAGAGGAAAAAGTATTTTTGAGTTGATTTTGGGTTGATGGATTTTCCCATATGTTACCATCAATGCCAAAGGGGGAGATTGTTGGATGATATTAGTTTTGGGTACTGATGATGCTATTGATATTCATGTTTTGTCACTGATGTCAACATATGTTTATGTTGAGAGGACAGACTGGTTACTTGACTGGCAGAAGTGTACAGACACTATACAGATGTGTCAGAATGATCAAAGTTGGTTATATGAAGAAGGGTGTGTGTTGACCTTATTTCTAAGGTCACTTGGATTTATGTTGCATATTATAGATATTACAATTGATTTGGTGAAGACAGGTTCTGGACTGTAGATGTGATGCTTGATAGAGAAAGTCTCTATGTTTCAGGTATATCTTACTGGAAAAGATATTTCAGATGAACTAGGCTTACAGGAGGAATGTAGAAATATTGTGGAATATTGGGTTGAGTTTGATTGGGATGAACATTCTGGTGATGTTAGTTGTGGAGTGTATTCTGGAGGAGACCTATTTGGTGGTCGACTTCAGACATGTAGCGTGTAATATGAATCTTGAGCGTGGATTACAGATCTTGAAGTATAACTAATGGATTGTAAATGATGTTTAAATTTTTATAGGTATTGTGTGTATCTTAGAAAGGGGTTATATATTTATTTGTATATTGGGAAAGCCTAATTGTCTGACCTAATTAATTGTTTGTGTATTAGGAAATCTTAATTGGCCAACCTAATGAATTATTGTAATAGGGTATATATGAGTTATCTTTTCTTTTGGAAAGATGTGGTAGTGGAAGAGAAGTGAAAGCTGCGAGGCTTGTTTGCTGCTAGATTTAGAGTAGAGTTTTGTTATAAGAATACTTCATTGGAACTGACCAAGAAAAGATAGTTGCTATCAGATAGTTCACTGGATTGTATATTTCCTATATACACTTATTCAGATTTTGAATCCTTGAGGGTGGCTTTAACCATCTTTGGGTAGTGTGCCTGGGCAGTGAGCCTACTACTTTTCTTGACTCCTAATAGGGTCTCTATCCTAACAGGGATTGTTTACTATAATGTTGTAATAATCTCCTAACATGGCTAAATCTTTTAACAGGGATACTATACTCTCAATTCATTATTTGTGGGTACTAATTCCCACTAGGGTTTTGCCTTTAACAGGGTTTCCTCAACAATAAGTATTTTGTTATTATGTTGGAATTTACTATGTTATCATTTGCATTATAGTTTTGGTTTATAAAGTTTAAATTTTAATAATCTATATCACAACTAATTCACCCCCCCCTCTTAGTTTTCTTCGTGACTATTATTTCTAATAATCTATTGATTCCTTTTAAGTTATCCAGGTACATGATCTGATGCTACCAGGTGTCACATAGGTGTGATGCCTTGATAACTATCTTCCCTGCATTGTTTTGTTAAGGGTTTGAACCTTCCATCAGATCAAAACTAGCTTACAATGCCTTTACCTTCCTTTACCTCTGGTCGGGTCCAATCTTTGTCCATGTGTCACACAGGCACAATACCTTGAATGTTAAATATCTTCATCTCCATGATCAACGGATAACATCAGCTGTTGGATCATCTCACATTTTCACAACCCTTAATCACCCTTTGAAGACCTGGGACCAATGACATCAATAGTGACACATGTCACCTTGGTGCAATGCCTCATGCATTAGATCTCAATCATCTTTCATTTTAGTCATAACAAAAACCGTCGGATTGGATCTGATCCACAATAATTTTATCGCCCTTCAGCACTATATTGGACATGTGGCATATTTTTGCTAGCTCACTCACCCTGGGAGCATATTTATTTATTCCCCATGAGTGAATGACAACCACACATCATCTCTCATCAGCATCTCCACCTGTCACCACCTCACAAACTCACGGTCCCCTACCGAATATTATTTTTACCTCCGTGAGTTAGCGGCCACCATTTGATCCTCCTTCTAGCTCGTACACCTAGCATCATCTCATGCACTCGTGACTCATCTCTTTAACTGCCACTAACCAGAGTGAGTGCACAAAACTAACCACCAATAGTTATTCACACACTCACCAACATCTTTTGTTACCTGTCTTAACTGTAGTGACTGCGTGACAACCGCTAGTCATGCACTCTCCGGTCAACCTACTAACCGCTTCCATCCTGCATGAGTTAGTGACAATGTGCCACCTAGCACCTCTCTCCCATGTCTTGTGTTGAATGGGCCTATAAATTTTCCTCCCTGCCTACCAACCAATCTTCTACATCACCACCCAACCACCAATTCGTATGCCAAAAGGTGCATGCCTTTCGGCACTTAACCACTGTGCGCTCAGTTATAAAAACATTAATCTCTTTTATTGCATAACCAATGTGGGATATATGGCCTGAGGCATTTCTAAACAAATGATACTTCATGCAGCACCATTGAAGCTCGGATCCATTTCAACTAGATATAACCGGGCACAGACAAACCCCTTGGCAAAAAAAATTTCTTAAACCTCCCACATCAACAAACCAAACAAAAAAAAGGACACGAGAACTCTACAACTTGAAGAAATCTTCCATTGAAGCTCTAAAACTTTGAAAAATATACTATGGTACTCCTAGAAAATGAGAGAACCAACAGTGGTTCCGACTAGGGATGTATGCCTCTTGCATGCATGGAAAGAATTTAGGATTTTCTGGGATAAGTAGACCACCTACAAAATAGGAAACCTAACCTAAAGAAACAACTAAAATAGAAAGAGTATTTACAAACTTGTAGAAGAAAAGAACTTATTTCTGCCACTTATTTACTGATCTAAAGGATTCAAATCAGTCTTGAAGGTCTGAAACCATCATCAATTCTTTGATCTAGTTTGCCCCTGTCATAGATAAAAAAAATTATTCTCCCTACTCTGGAACCAAACTAAAACATTCAGGTTCATTTGTCTAATCTGATCTATTATCAGGTACCACTTTCTCATGAAAAAGAAAATTAGCACATTCAACATTAGAGCCTAGTTGGGAATCAGACAAATCTGGAAAATGTAAAATATGTGGCATTTGCATGTTGCATTCATGAGATTGAAAGAAATATATCCCAAAGAAATTTTGATTAGTATTAAAAGTAATGCCACATCTTTGAGTACCATCATCCAGTTGAGGGAAACATTCGCTCTCTGTCATATTATTAGATTCATCATCATTTGATCTATTCATATCAATAGGTTTCATGTCAAAAGAGAAATCAACATACTGAACTTCATGCAAACATTGAGGACACTCATCACTTGAGACATGATCTAGCCAACTCTCCAAAGGATAGGAGACAACCATCTAAGAAACATTAGAGTTAGGCTGATCATAAGCATCAAGGATCATCTGCAAATCATTTTGACCTTCTCTAAGAGGAGACATATCAGGAATAGAATAAGAACAAGATTCAACAACATTATTATCAAAACATGGAAACTCCATGTCGTGATCCATATTATGGTGTTCAAACTAATTATCATTCTGAATATTGTGAATGGTTTGTGTATCCATCTTAGATTTATCTATAGAATTCACCTGCAAACTATCATCTTTATACAAACTATTATCTTTTTCATTGGGGGAGGACTGATGTAGAGGGTTTGACAATCTAGGGTTCTTCCACACTCCAAGATGCTCCTTGGTCTAACCCAACCATCCAATGGTTGTTCTTTGTTTAATCTTCCCTCAAATAGGATCTCCAAGACCCTCCCTACCAACTTCTCCTCCAAGGTAAAGTTGGTCTTTGGAAGATTCCAAAGTTTCTAAGCTTGACTAATCCAATTAGTCCTCCAAATACCTAGGTCTCTCCACTAGAACACCTCCTAGAATGCAAAATATCTTCTTAGGATCTTTCCACACATTCACCAAGACTCCTATAAATCTTCTTGACCCATCCTAGGTCATTCTGAACTCATCCCAATACTTCAAGACTCTCTACCAATCCAATTGGTCAATATTTCACTAGGAGGCCTAATTGCCAATTCCCTAGTAGGTCTATATTCACAATTTTAGGCCTATTACTCCAAAAATTCCCAAATGACCCCACCCAAGACCTTGAAAATATTCAATTTATCAACCAACATTTTCATAATCCAAAGCCCTAACCTTTGGAAGCACTCATAGCCCTAGTTTCTTGCAAGCCCTAGTTTTTAGCCTATTAATTAGGCCTCTGAACCAGTAAGCATAAAAAATTACCAAAATGATCTCCAATCTTTGATTCACCTCCTTCAACCTTCAAATCCTTTTAGGAGACTAACAAGATCATCTAAACATGCCACTAAGCCCTTCCCAAAAGGTTATGAATGCTCGATCAAATTCCTTCTTCTCCCTGTCCTGGCTCACCTGGATTCATCAATCACCCATAGGGCTTCCAAATTGGGCTAGGAGAACCACTGCAACTACAAGTTAAAAAAAAAAAAAAAACCTATCTACATACTCTAACCCTACTTTCCCCATGGTTTTAGTCAATTCCACTGGTGGGATTCTAGGTTAGAGCCATTTCTATTTAAATAGCATTGTACTGTCACTTACAAAATAGTGACCTTCAAAAAATTGTAACTTTACACCTAATGAACTTCAAAACAACCTATCTAATGCATATGAAAGATAATTAAAATCATTCCATCCCCATGCCACCCGATCTTCTCTGCCAATCCGTACATAGTCGTACAGTAGCAAAGAAACAATGCATAATGCTAGTAAACAGTTACAGTCATCCGTACAGAGGTGTCAGAAATAAGTGTTGCAATCCAAAATATCATTAACCATTCCAAATCATTGAATCCATGCTCATATACCGAGCATGGGGTAATTACAACCAATCTAACTACATTTTTCCATTTCTTGCAAAAGTTTCTCGAGCAACTCTCATTGCACTTTGTGCATTTTGACTTTCCTTGTCAACTCGATGAGTGAGTTTTAATTTGATGACATTAGATAGGATATTTAAGGTCCTAAAACATCCCTCAAACCCACATTGCATTAAAATATCAACTTTTCCCAAATTAGCCCAAAGTGACCCTAATTCACCTAATGAGCACTAAGGCTCTTACAAACATAAATTAAACTTGTCATTGCATCCAACCCCTTGGACATTATTCCCACATACACAAACACCTAAGACAACCCTAAATCACACCAAAACATCAAAAAGGGAGGTTCCCTGCACCATACTCCCCTGGACAAAAATAACTCAAGTCCTTTGAGTTAGGAGGTCTTCAATGGTGACCCCATGTTTCAAAATGTCTAGCTCTATCATCCAAGTGGCTTCAGCTTTAGGTAGTCCCTACCGCTTGATAAGGTATTCATTTTAGTTACCCTTCCTTGTCTTCTTTATCACTTTAGAATCCAAGACACTTTCCAATTTTAGTGGCATTGGGGTAGGCAAATCTTTCACCCAATCATCATCCTCCAAATATGAAAGTGTAGAATGACATGTGTCTAGAGATGATCCCTTATAGGGGTACAATTCACAAACATTGAAAATGGGTGAAATCCCCAAATTAGGAGGCAACTCCACTTCATAGGCATACTTGCCATACTTATGTAAATTCTTCAGTGGCCATATCTTCTCCATGAGTAGTTTAGTTGGCTGGCCTTTGGGTAGCCTATCCTTCCTAAGGTAGGCAAGGTCTAGATCCCCAACTTTGAACTACAAATCTCTTTTTGACTGGTCAGCCTTGAACTTGTACTTCTCCACTTTCTTTTGTAAAGTCTTATTGACTTGGTCATGTAGTTCCTTCATCTTTTTTTGCAAATGACTCTCTTTGTGCACTTCTCTTATCCTTCAAACTAAGATCCCTCAGCTCCAAAATCCCTCTAGGATTGGCCCCATACACTATCTCAAACAAGCTCTTACATGTGCTCCTACTAATGGAGTCATTATATGAAAACTCTACTTGTCCTATGATGTGATCCCATGACTATCCATGTTGTTTAGTCAAACACCTTAGCAAGTTCCCAAGTGACCTATTGACTACCTCCATTTGTCCATCTACTTGTGGATGGTAGGCTGAAGAGAAAGATAAGTTTTTTCCAAGCATCTTCCATAGGGTCCTCCAAAAGTGACCCACAAACTTACTATCTCTGTCACTTACAATATTCAGGGGCAAGCCATGGATCCTCACAATGTCCCTAAAGAATGGACCTGCAATTTAGGAAGCATCATTTGTTTTCTTAGATGGAATGAAGTGGGCCATTTTTCTAAAATGGTCCACCACCACAAATACACTATCATGACCCCTAGGTGTCTTTGGTAATCCCAAAACAAATTCCATACTAAGACACTCCCAAGGCCTTTGGGGTATGGATAGGGGTTGGCATAACCCATTGTTACTACTTTGTGCTTTTTCCCTCTGACAAATCTGACATTGTTCTACAAATATCCTCACATATAATTGTAAATTAGGCCAATAGTAGTGCCTATTCACTTGCTCCAAAGTCTTATCCACTCCAAAGTGGCCCCCCAAGTTGCCTTGGTGTTTCTCCTTCACAATGTTTTCCCTCATTGAGAATTGAGGAATATACATAAGGTGCCCTTTAAACAATAGGCCTTTGTGCAACATAAACTCACTAAAATCCACTTTGAAACCCTATTAAAACTTCACACATGCTTCATAGGCTTCTCTGAAATCCTTTTCCTCCTTGTATAGGTCCTTCAAATCATCCATTCCTACACTTTGCAATTATATTTCTTGTATTGTGAGTACTCTTCTTCTAAGAGCTTCTGCTACCTTGTTTCTAACTCCCTTCTTGTTCTTTATGACAAATGTATAAGCCTACAAGGATTCTACCCACTTCAAGTGTCTCTGATTCAATTTTTCTTGCCCATTCAAAAAACTTAGAGCATGGTTATCAGTGTAGACCACAAAATCCCTAGGTAATAGGTAGTGTCTCCACTTCTTAAGGGCTTTTACCATAGAATATAACTCCAAATCATAGGTGGAGTACTTTTTTTTATCCTCATTCAACTTTTCAGAGAAGAAAGCCACAGGATGTCCTTCTTGGCTTAGCACTGCTCCAATAGCCAACTTACTAGCATCAAACTCTACCACAAAGAGTTGATTGAAGTTAGGAAACCTAAGAGTACGTAGCTCTGCAATCCTTTTCTTTAACATTTTGAACCCTTGGTTTTCTGCCACAATCCATTCAAACTCACATTTGATTCCACCTTTTATGGTGTTAAGAATAGGGACACACGCATGACTAAAATTTCTCACAAATTTCCTATAGTAGGAGGCCAACCCATGGAAACTCCTAACATACCCTATGGACCTAGGTGTAGACCATTCCAATATTGACTTAACCTTTTCAAGATCCATCTTCATGCATCCATTAGCAATAACAAAACTAAGGTAAACTAGTTTGGTTTTTAGAAACCCACACTTTTCTTGATTTATCATCAAATTCTCTTGATGTAGCTTCCTCAAGACCATCTCCAAATGCTTCATGTGCTCCTCCTTGGACCTGCTAAAGATCAAAATATCATCAAAGTAAACTATTACAAGCTTACCAATGAACTCTACTAGCACTTCATTCATGAGCCTCATGAATATGCTAGGTGCATTACTTAGGCCAAAGGGAATTACTAGTCACTCATACAGCCCTTCATTGGTCTTGAAGGTTGTCTTCGACTCATCAATAGGCCTCACTCTTATCTGATGATATCCTAATTTCAAATCCACCTTTGAAAAATAGCAAGAACCTCCTAAATTGTCCATCAAATCTTCTATCTGGGGCATTGGGAACCTATATCTAATTGTGATCTTGTTTATAGCCCTGGAGTCCATACACATACTCCATTTTCCATCCTTCTTTGGTGCAAGTACTATTGGCACAACACATGGGCTCAAACTCTTCCTTATTAACCCCTTAGCCAACAAATCTTGAATTTGTTTTGCTATCTCTACATTTTGAATTGGTGTCATCTTATATGCTACTTTGTTTGGAAAATTTTCTCTAGGAATGAGGTCAATTTGATGAATCACATCCCTCATAGGTGGTAATGCACTTGGAAAACCATTATCTACTATGTCATGGTATCTCTCCAACAATGCTTGTATCTTTGGTGGCAAATTGACTTTCACCTTAGTCTCCTCCTTTGGTTTTATCACTACTACACAAAAAACTCCTTTCTCCTTCTTCATGGCCTTTAGAAACTCCTTCCCACTCAATAACATCACACTTGTACCCACATGCTTCTCCTCATTAGGCTATGGTAAATGATCCATCTAAAACTTCTTCCCCAACTTGGTGATCACATAACTATTTCTTTCCCCATCATGCATTGCTTTGACATCATACTTCCATGGACATCCTAGAAGTAGATGGCATGCATCCATAGGTAGTATGTCACATAGGACCTTGTCCTTATACTCTCCAATCTCAAACTCCACCAAATTTTGTTCATCCACCACTATTTGTTGACCCTTGCTAAACCATGAAACCTTATAGTGTGTGGTATGAGGTATCCTCTTTAGTTGTAATTTGTCCACCATATCTGTGGATACTATGTTCCCAATGGATCCAGAGTCCACTATTACTTTACAAATCTTTCCATGAGACTTACAAGTTGTCTTAAACAAGTTCTTCCTTTGAGGTGGCTCTATAATGCTAGGCACTTTCAACAAAGTTCTCCTTAACATCAAGTTCTCTCAATCCAATACTGGCCCTGCCTTGGAGATGGGAGAAGTAACACATTGTGTGTCATCCTCTTGTACCAAATGATTCCTTCTATCCCCCATTGAAGATGAGGAAGTCTTTTTAGGACACCTGCCCATTGTGTGACCCACTTGGTTGCAGTTATAGCACCTGCCAGTGAATACTAAATTGGATCTTCCTTGGGATTGAAATCTTCTTCTAGGAGGCCCTCTTCCTCTGTATCCTCCTCTCTAAAAAGATCCCCTAAACCAATTTCCCCCACTGTTATCCATAGACTTATTATCTTCTTGTCTATTAGGGCTTTGTCCCCTACCAAAGTTACTCCTTCCTCTCTAAAAACCTCTATTATTATTACCACCTCTTCCTCTTTGATGGAAGTCATTCCTCCTTCTAGCCTTATCCTCTTCTCTTAAGGCCAATTGGAAACATTTGTGCATACTGTCAGGAGCCATCATGCTAATCTCATCTTGTATTCCCTGTCTCAACCCATTGAGATACCTTGCCACCTTCTCCATTTCTTCTTCTTTTCTTCTAGCCCTTAGGCTCAACTTGTGAGACTCCTTAGTGTAAGCACTCACTATCATCTCCTTTTGTCTTAAGTTCTGCAACTTTTGGTACTTTTGGATTTCATAATTAGTTGGCAAGAATTGTGCCCTCAACTTGATTTTCATGCTCTCCCAAGAAACAATCTTTTTCTTTCCACTACTTACCCTATCATCCTGCATCATGTTCCACCACATCAATGCAAATCCCTTGATTCTAGCTTTGGCATAGCTAACCCTCTTCTCCTCTGAGATTTCTTTGTAATCAAATTGGTTGTCAATGGCTTCAAGCCAATCCAACAACTCTTCTCCATTCAGGCTACCACAGTAATATGGTATGTGTTCCATGATATCCTTTTTTAAGGACTTAAAGGAATCTATGAATACCTTTTGTTCTTTATCCATCTTAGGTTCCTTCCCTTTGCTTGATGACTCTTCTATCTAACTTTCATCATCTCCATCACTCTCATCTCCCCATTCAGTTATTTTCTTTTTTCCCTTTGTCTTGGACATAATAGCCTTCTCCAAGAGGCCCTGAACCAATTTTACTATGGCATCCCTACTCATTTCCTTGCGAGTCATGCTATCTACCTCTTGACTCTCTTCCACTTTAGACATACACAACCTTCAAGAAAATATGGCTCTGATACCACTCTGATGCAGAGGGTTTGACAATCTAGGGTTCTTCCACACTCCAAGATGATCCTTGGTCTAACCCAACCATCTAATGGTTGTTCTTTGTTGAATCTTCCATCAAATAGGATCTCCAAGACCCTCCCTACCAACTTCTCCTCCATATGTAGAATCTGGAAAAATCCCTAACATATCTTGGAAGCTCATCATATGACTTAGAAAACCTTTTATAAAACTCAAATATTTATTCATCCTTCCCCTTTACTAATTTTTTTCTTAAAAAACTTATAGCTTCCTCCTCAACCCTCTTAGGTTGTTCCTCAACGTCATCTATTGCTATTTGGTTCAGTAATTGCCATCTTAATTTATCAAGCATGATCATCTTTTGTCTTATCATATCTTTATTTTCTCTTTTAAACCTCTCATGATCAGTTTCCAATAATTAACACATGACTTCCATATGATTTTGCAAAATGCAACTGAAAACTTGAAGCATGTAAACCTCTATTCACATCCTTTTCCTTCTCTTAGTGCTTTTATCACTCAATAAGGAAACATGTATAACCTTGAAAAAATGAAATACCTAGGTGTATTGAAGCTGCTGAAAAAATGTATAGACCTGAAGTTTCCTCCAAATCACCTTCCAAACTTGGTAGAGTCACCACCTCTTTGTAGAGGAAAAAACCTGAATTAGCTGATAATTTTCTCCCAACTCTAACCTTCTTTAAATCAGCAACTTACAAGACATCCCCAATATAGGGTCTCTTATTTATTCCTCTCTTAACTATTCTCATAGTCACATGAGTCCTACCATCTGTTACATCTATCACTGCAAGTCCACCTCTTCTTTGTAGTCTTTCTTCAATCATGCACACTGGTGCAAATCAGAGAACTCAGAGTCACCACTCACCATATGTGAGATAGTATTGATATTTATTTAAGAACTTGGACTTTCAGACACTTTGCAATGATAGACAAGAAAAATAGACTCACTCTCAAAATTATGAGGAATATCTCTTTGAAAACCATGACTCAAAAAATAGACTCTAGGATTGACTTAGCAAGGCAAGGAAGGAACTCACTTACACTTACTAATCACTTTTTCTTCTATCCCCAGTAGAGTCACCATCTTGTTGGTGTTTAAAGAAGTTAAACTTTGAGAAGCAACCAATATATCTTAAGATTGATATTAGGAGTGGTTAGCTCTAAGTGTGAAAGCTCTATAAGATAACTGGACCAACTATAGGGACAAGACTACCCTCTACACTTATGGCTCTACAAAACCAAGGTGGGTACAACTAATACATACTAAACTCAACTCTTTACAATAACTTCTAATTCTGGATTTGAACAACAGATAAATGGCAAGTAAGTACTAAATGCCAACCTAGCATTCATTGACTCTCCACTACTATGGTGGGATAACAACAACAAATGTAAAAGGAAAGAATTTTTGTAATGAGTTTGATTAAAGTTTAGGGATGGAATACAGCCAAACCACTCAAACATATACCTCCAAAGAATATAATTTTTTTAGATCAGTGCCTTATCCATTGGGTAAACTCCTAAATACAATACTGTAACTAAAACAACCTATTGGTATAGATTCAAAGCCATAAATAAAGATATCTTAGGTCACATACTACAAGATCCTTAAGTAGATAATCTAGATAGAATCAATGTAATATCCAAAGCATTTTAATTTAATCTAAGATCAAAGACTTGTGGAATACACATATGCATAAGAAAGACTTATATAGTAAGCCAAAAAACTTACAACTCACAGAGATAACACAAAGGAGAGACTTAAAACCTGAGAGCACTTATATTAAGTATGATGAAATCATTTTTCTACATCAATATGACAAGGAAATACAAAATAGGACAATATGAAAAAGATCATAAGCTTTCTATTCTATCTCAATACAATCTAAAATACATCTTCTCTATCCTAGACTGGAAACAAATACAAGCCTAAATCTTTTACAATATTTCTCCCAATTCTCTAGCCCTAACTAAATGGTCTTGAATACCCCTTCATAGGAACAAGAATTCTACAAGCTTCAAACCATTTAGGGTTATGGTATACAACCAATCAATGCAAGCATTCAATTCTATGATCAAGTTGAAACCCTTTCTCTATTCAATATATGCAAATCTAATCTGCAATCAATTTTCCCTAATCCATGGATGTGAGTGTAGTACCGTGAGGTGCAAGAATTTCCAAGCCATGATGTAGAGAGTAGCTCAACATAAATACAGAAAATATCAACTGAATCTATATGCATTTATCCCTTTAATATAGAAACCTCATATGTCAAATCTGGCCATAAATGTATCTTTCCCTATCATATTTCAATCCCTAAACCTTTCAACAGCTATACACAGTCAACCCACATGATCAGATCATAGTATTAATGGCCTTGAGATAAAATATCAACCAACCACCATGAAAAGCTACTAAGAAAATATTTAAATATTTGAAATTATGGTATAATGGCTATAGGTGGAGCACAAAATGATTTGGACGATTGTGATTCAATCCTTGTTCAACTTTAAAACATATCTGTTGATTCCTTTTAACTTATCCGGTCACAGGATCTGATCCTGCTAGGTGTCATATAGGCCTGATGCCTTGATAACTATCTTCCATGCATCTTTTCCTTAAGTGTTTCCCCTACCGTCAGATCAAAACTAACTTACAATGCCTTTAACTTCCTTTACCTATGGTTAGGTCCCATCTTTGTCCATGTGTCACACAGACACAATACCTTGAATGTTAAATATCTTCATCTCCACAATCAAGTGATAGCGTCGGTCTTTGGATCATCTCACATCTGCACAACCCTTAATCACCCTTTGAAGACCCAAGACCAATTACATCATTAGTGACACACATCACCTTGGTGCATTGCCTCATGCATTAGATCTCGATCATCTTTCTTTTCAATCATAACGCCAGCCGTCAGATTGGATCTGATCTGCAATAATTTTATCGGCCTTCAGCACTATACCAAACACGTGGCATATGTTTTCTAGCTCACTCACCCTGGGAGCATATTCCTTTATTCCCCATGAGTGAAAAAAAGCCACACATCATCTCTCATCCACATCTCCACGTGTCACCACCTCACGCACTCATAGTCCCCTACTGAATATTCTTTTTACCGCCATGAGTCTGCAACCACCATTCGATCCTCCTTCTGGCTCATACATGTGGCAGCATCTCACACACTCGTGACTCATCTCTTTAACCACCACTAACTGGCATGAGTGCGCAACACTAACCACCAACCGTTAGTTGCACCCTCGCCAAAATATTCTATTACTTGTCTTAACCGCAATGACTACATGAAAACCTCCAGTCGCACACTTGTCAATCAACCTACTAACTTCTTCCATCCTCCACGAGTGAGCAACAATGTGGCACTTGGCACCTCTATCCCACATCCTGTGCTAACAGGGCCTACAAAATTTCCTCCCTTCTCATGAAACAATCATCCACGTCACCACCCAACCACCAAGTCATCTTCCAAAAGGTGCATACCTTTCGGCACTTAACCACTCTATGCTCGGTTATAAAAACATTAAGCTCTTTTATCGTACAGTCAATGTGGGATATATGGCCTAAAGAATTTCTGAATAAATGATAGCGCATGCAGCTCCATTCAAGCTCTTATCCATTTCAACTAGATCTAATAGGGCAAGGACAAACCCCAGGGCAAACAAAAAGCTTGAAACCTCCCTCAGCAACTCCCCAAATAGAAAATAAGGACACGAGAACTCTGCAACTTGAAGAAATCCATCATTGAGGCTCTGAAACTGTGAAAAATATACTATGGTACTCCTAGAAAATAAGATTACCAACAAAACCCATCGACACTTATGTAAGTAAATCTAATGGGCTCCCATTTATCTTTTTGATACACTTCTCCTCCCTACTATAATGCTTGGCACATTCTACTATCAGCTCAAGGCATGGAGTCGCTATTGGAAATGCAATAGCTTCTGCCAGCCCACTTTGGACTACTTTTTCTATCATGGAACCTTGGGCTGGATTTTTAATTTTATTCCTAATTTCTTCCAATGCCCCTGACCGTATTGATTTTTTGTCACACTCTGACAGAGAACTAATTAGGCAAGAAGTACACCCAAAATTTGGGAGTGGAGGCTTCATGGTATATCAAGACAATGATACAAAGAGAGAAGAATAGAGAATACAGAAGTTCTATAGGGTCTTTTTCACTTCAAAATCACAAACAACTTCAATTTGAATCAGGAGCTCTAGGAAAAGATAACTAACCTGTTAATTCACACAATTTCCCTAAGCCTTGAGAGAGAAGATGATACCTCGACTACTCTTTCACTTCTTCCTCCATCAGAAGAGTTTCTACCATGATAGAAAACAAGACTAAGTGTCACCCATTTATTTAGTAGCTCTTCACAAGATCATGAAATATTTGCAAGTAATGATGAAATTTTGGCAAAAGATTTTTAATTAATGATGAAGAGAGGTTTTCTTGATCATCGCATTAATTTTCATACTTACTCATGAGGGAAATGACACTTAAATATCACTTCTCATGATGATTATATCTAGACCATGCACAGATTCCACATTCTTTGCCAGATGTCATTTCTGTCACATCACTACCACATTATCACCGCCCTTTCCTCCTCTTGGCTTGAGAGCATCCATTGAACTTTGAACTCTGAACAAAGCAAGTTCAAAAGTTGAATTCAATTTGAGACAAGACACGACTACCCCTTGGCATGTTTAAAAAGATAATACAAGCAAAAAGAAAATAAAAATTAACAATCATCAAAACATAATACAAGCTGAAGAGTGTAGTTGAACTTGAACCTTGGACTAGGCTAGTTCAAGATTCAAAGTTCAATGGAAAGACAAGTTTTTCAAAACATGCCTCTTAGTTTACATGAAAACATCAAAAAGGAAAAACATATTGCGGGGTGTTGTTCAACCTTCAACCTTGAACTAAGCTAGTTCAAGATTCAAGTTCAACCGACAAGAGGAACATGCAAAGGATGGGAAACAACCTGTTAGAATAATTGAGAGGGGGGTGAGTCAGTTAGCTCCCAATATCCTACAGTCACAAATTCCTCTAGATGAATATAAAAACAATTTCAAATATATAATTCAACTCAGTGAAATTTATTATGTAACTTCTAGTTAATTACCAAGTAGCAGTAAATTGATACTGTGATTACTGGTCAATGTCAATAAAGTAAAGTGTAAAGAAAAATAATAATCCAAAAAATTCATGCACATTGACACATATTTTTTACGTGGAAACCCTGCTAAGGGAAAAACCACCTGGGACCGGTAACCCAAAATATTTCACTCTTCTGAAGTGAGCTTGGTGAACAGCCAACCTTGTTAAAGGTTACAATGCACACTATTAAATGTGACCTAGTTAGAGGATTTAATGCTAACATTTCTCTCTTGACCATGCATTCACTATGCGGTCAACAAGAAAACACTCAACATTCATTAGAATGTCATAATAAAGACTTTCACATCCTACTCGGTTAAGGGATTTATCTGTAACAATGGTTAAACTGATACAGTAATGATCTGATTCAAATACAACTCTATTTTTGCATATTTTTAGATCTATGATAAGTACATAATACCTCTGATCAATTTGTTCACTTTAATTCATCTCATTCTTCATACTCTATTCTTCTCGGTAATGCTCTTTCCTCTGTCGCTTGATGATGTCTGCAGAAAATGCTCAGTTCTGTCTTTAACGAGTTTGATCAGTCATGCATAAACTTTGCATGTGTGCATCAAGTATTATTCAAAATGAATCTCTTGTCTCTTTTATAGACATCATAACTCATTTAAATTCCATCCTTTAGTTTTTTCTACTTAATCTCTATCATTGATTTTGCTGCTTAAACCATCCTCGACAGTTGTGTTAAAAACATGTTTCAATATTTATCATCCGATCTTCCTTGAATTTTCATAACCATTTGATAAACATAACAAACCTTATCATTTACCTCGGAATCATCAATTTCTATCTCATCATTCTATTAGAGCTTGGTTTGATTAAATTGCTCAGTCACTATCATGTTGTGTCAGCGATCCCTAGCTTGGTTATCACTATGCTCGGTATACAGTGTGTTTTACTCGGTGTTCATTGTCTCTCAGTGTATACATAAATCTTCATTTATTGACCACATAAACTTTGTTTGTTCTAGATCTTCAATCCATAATAGATGTTTGTCACTATAATGATACTCAAATAACTTGACATCAATGACAATACATTAATTGATAGTGTTTATCATCACGTTTGTAACTCAGTTGACTATCAAAAAATAACATCAAACATACAATCAGTTGTAGTTCATCAATCACTCCCTTTGGCATTGATGGAAACACAATATGAAATATGCAGTATAAAAATGCCATACAAAAAATACCAAACTTTTGTTCTACAACTGTAACAATTTTGTAGCTCTTCCTAGCTTGAATATATAAACTATTTTATCATTAAAAACTCACCATGAGGACTCTCCCTGCAGATTTGACTTTTCTATTCTTGAATCTCTTAGTAGATATATATGTCTTTCCCTTTCTCTTTTCTCTCTTTAGTGGATAGATATTTCATTGATCATTCTCTCTCCCTTTGATAGCAATGCCAAAAATAAATATCCAGCTCTTCAATAGCCAAAAAAAATCTCTGGTATTCGGTGCAGTAAGTACCTTGCAGTGTACCAATATGTCTATGTTAGTCCAGTTCAACTTTGCATCAACATGATTGATATTCCGATTTCATTTAGGTTGATGAAACCTCCTAGTCAGCTTATTGACCAATAGACAAGGGATGAAACCCTAGTCTACCTCTCAAGTACTCAAATGTATCCTTCGGTAAGAGTTTAGAGAATATTTCTGCAAGTTTTTCTTTGATTGTACATATTCTAGTATCACTTGTTCATCTTGTACTTGTTCCCTCAAGTAGTGATATTTGATAGATATATGCTTTGTTTTTGCATGCATCATAGGGTTCTTTGAAATATTTATTGCACTTGTATTATCACAGTAAATTATCATTGGGTCAGTGATCTCTTCATTCATGCCTTTCAAAATTTGTTTGATCCTTTCTATGTTCGAACAATTTTTAGCAGCAACAACATATTCTGCATCTACAATTTATTGATATATGCATCCTTGCTTCTTTCTTATCCAACTAACTAATCTTTCTCCTATAAAGAATGCTCCACCAGTAGTGATCTTTCTATCATCAATGTTCCCAGCCCAATCAGCATGAGTATAAACTTTCAGTTCAAATTTTCCTTCCCTTTTGTACCATAGCCCATAATCTTCAGTATTCTTCAGATGTCTAAAAATTCTTTTTACAATAGTCATATGTCATTCTCTGGAATTAGCAGAAAATATCACAACAATTCCAACTGTGTGTGCTATATCTGGTCTTATGTGTACAACATGCATCAACTTACCAATCATAAATCTGTACAAAGTCTAATTTACCTCAGGTTTCTTATTTTATTTTGTCAGTTTGCATCCTGTCACCATAGGTGTTCTGACTAGTTTTGATTCTTCCACTCTAAATGTCTTCAGGACTTCCTTGATGTATTTTGATTGAGTAATATAGATACCTGCAGTCTATTGTAAAATTTGCAAGCCAAGAAAAAATTTGATCTCTCCAAATATTGACATTTAAAATTATTTCCTCATTTCATTAGCAAATGAAGTGCATAGGTTATCATTACCTCAAAATATAATATCATCAACAAAAATTTCAGCAATAAGGGTCTTATCATCATTTCCTCCTTTCTAATACAAATTGTTGTTATCACTTGTTCTAATAAATCCAATACTTATAAGATAGGAGTGTAGTCTTTCATACCATGCTCCCGGTGCTTGTTTTAATCCATATAAAGCTTTGTGTAACTTACATACCATGTTTGTCTGATCAAGGTCAAAAAATCCTTCAGGTTGTTCAATGTATACCTCTTCTTCTAGTATTTCATTCAAAAATGCAGATGTAACATCCATCTAATATACTTTGAATCTTTTTTATGCTACGTATGCAAGTAATATTTTAACTCCTTCAAGTCTAGCAATGGGTGCAAAAGTTTCTCCATAGTCAATACCTTCTTCTTGTGCATACCCTTTGCAAACTAATCTTGTTTTATTTCTAGCTACATCTCCATTCTCATTTAATTTGTTTCTAAATATCCATTTGGTGTCAATGACATTCTTATCACTCAATATCGGTACTAATGTCCATGTCTTGTTTTTTTGTATCTTCTCAATTTCCTCATTCATTGTAGTAATCCATTCTTTATTTTCTAATGCATCTCTATCATTCTTAGGCTCAAATTCACAAATTAAACATGTGTTTTCTTTCAACTTAGTTATTGTCATCATGTCATCTCTTTTCTCTCAAATAATCTAATTTTGTAGATGATGTCTTCTCACATATTTAGAAAGTATAGGTTCAATTCTATGTTCTTCATTGTCTTCTCATGTAGGTTCATTGTGTTCTTGTTCATGATCTTTAGTTTCAACATTTTCCCGATTCTCGGTCTATGCTTCCTGTTGCCCAGTGACATTACTTTGTTGCATAGTAACATTAGGCATCTGCATCGGTATAGTATCAGGTTCTTCCATGTAGAAAAATCTACTATAATCTTCCAATTCTTTCATGCTTTCCTCATCATTCTTCTCAGAAATTTCGTCAACACTCACATTTGCACTTTCAATGATTTTGTTAGAAGTCTTGTTCAAACATTTATAATCTTTACTCTTAGTAGAATATCCAATAAATATTCCTTGATCACTTTTTTAATGAAATTTACCATTTCGATCATCTTTCAGAATATAGAAATGACTACCAAATATTCTAAAATAGCTAACATTAGGTGTATAGCCATACCATATCTCATAAGGTGTTTTGTTTGTATCTTTCTTCAGTTGTACTCAGTTCAGTGTGTAAACAATAGTACTAACAGCTTCTCTCCGGTATGTTTGTGCAACATTCTTTTCAATCATCAGTGTTCTAGCACAATCTACAATTGATCTATTCCTTCTTTCAGCAATTCCATTATGTTGTGGTATCCTTGGTGCAAAAACATGTATGAACTAACACCAAAATATCATTATATGAAAAGTTCTTTCTCTTAAAACTAGATTTTGACATCTTTCTCATTTGACAATTCTTGCACATTATATGGTATGGTTTAGATAAGATCGGTAAGCCTCTAACTTTTCTTTTCTTACTAATCTTAACCATGTTGTCAAAATTTACATGACAAATCCTTTTATGCCATAACCATATATCTTCATTCTTTTCCAATCAGAAAGTAGTTTCAGCATTACCAAGGTAGAATAGGTTACCTTTTGATTGTTCACCAGTGCCAATCAACTTTCCTGTTCCATCATAGATTCTAGCTTTTCTATTTTCAAATACAACTCAATGACCTGTGTTATTCAACTGTGAAACACTCAACAAATTATAATTAAGTCCTTTCACCCAATATGCATTCTCACATTTGATTCATTTTTTCAACATAATAGTACAATTTCCTTTCACTTGACAAGGTGTATCATTTCCCATTCTAATAGATCCACCATCATAATGTTCAAGAAATTCAAATTTTCCTTTATCTCCAGTCATGTGATGTGTACAACCACTATCAATAACCCAAATTTCATGCTTACTAACTTTAGAAATAAGTTTTGTTTCTACATACCTTTCATCTTCATCTAAATCATCTTCCAAAGCTACAAACATTGTCTCAATATATTCATCACTGTCAGAACCACTGTCATTATCTTTATCTTCAGCAATGTAACAAGCCTTCTTGCCTTTATCTTTGTAATCTTGATCATTCCTTCTGTCATACTGTCAGTTTCTTCTGTAGTCTCGGTCATCCTTTCTGTCATTAGATCTATCATTTCTATCATCATTCTTTCTATTAGGGCATCTTGCAGCAAAATGGCCAATCTCTTTACAATTAAAACATATGGAAAGTAGTTTACCTTTATATCTTCCTTTACGTTTGTGCAATTTTCTAACCATTAAAGCTTCAAGTTCATCAATTTCCTTATCATCACTATCATTGTCACTATTATTTCTGATTATGTGTTTTCTACTAGATTTACCAATTTTCAAAGTAGACATAAATGTAGATTCCATAGAAGGTACAACATGATTGTCAAAATTATTCAGCTCAAAAGAAATCAATCTTCCAACAAGACTATCAACAGTAATATTATTTCTAGGTGCTCCTCTCATTTCATGTATTGCAGAGACTCTTATAGAATAAATAGGAAATAAAGTTCTAAGAATCTTACTCACAACAGTGTCTTCATCAATAGTTTCACCTGCTCCTTGAAAAGCATTCACAACTTCCTTAAGTCAGGTATTGTACTGTGTTATGTTCTCTCCTTCTTTCATTTTCATATCAATAAATTTTCCTCGGAGAATTTCATCTTTAGCTCTTTGTACATTTTCATCTCCTCCATAAACTAGTGTAATCTTATCCCACATCTGCTTGGCTGATGTACATGTCTTGATATCTTCAAATTTGGCATCGGTAAGGGAAGAAGTAATCTCCACCATTATAACATTATGTTCATGTTTCTCTTTCATCTTATTAAAATTCAAGGGTCCAATAGGTAAGATGAATTTAGAGTCCAGGTATATTCCAATGTCATCTCCAATCCCTGATAGGTATAGTCTCATTCTACTTTTCCATGTCGAGAAGTTCTCCTTGTTTAGCTTCGGTGCGTCTCTCTTATACATCTTATGATCTTTAGCTTAAGTCCTTCAAAACTTTCTTCTAAGCACTGTATGCTCTGATACCAATTGTTAGAATAAATGAGAGGGGAGGTGAATCAGTTAGCTCCCAATATCCTACAGTCCCAAATTCCTCCATATGTATATAAAAATAATTTCAAACATATAATTCAACTCGGTGAAATGTATTCTGTAACTTCTACTTAATTATTGAGTATCAGTAAATTGATACTGTGATTACCGATCAATGTCAATAAAGTAAAATGTAAATAAAAATAAGAATCCACAATATTCATGCACATTGACACATAGATTTTTAACATGGAAACCCTACTAAGAGAAACCCCACCTAGGACCAGTAACCCAAAATATTTCACTCGTCTGAAGTGAGCTCGGTGAAGAGCCAACCCTGTTAAAGGTTACAATGCACACTGTTAAATGTGACCTAGTTAGAGGATTTAAAACTAACAATTCTCTCTTGACCATGCAGTCACTCTGAGGTCAACAAGAAAACACTCAACATTCATTAGAATGTCATAATAAATACTTTCACGTCCTACTTGGTTAAGACATTTATCTATAACAATGGTTAAACTAATACACTAATGATCTGACTCAAATACAACTTTGTTTTGTAGATTTTCAGATCTATGCTAAGTACATAATTCCTCTGATCAATTTGTTCACTTCATCTCATCTCATTCTTCATACTCTATTCTTCTTGGTAATGCTCTTTCCTCTATCGCTCGGTGATGTCTGCAAAAAAGGCTCGATTCTATCTTTAACCAGTTTGATTAGTCATTCATAAAATTTGCATGTGCGCATCAGGTGTTATTCACAAATGAATCTCTTGTCTCTTATAAAGACATCATAACTCATTTAATTTCCATCCTTTAGATTTTTCCGCTTAATCTTCATCATTAATTTTTTTTCTTAAACCATCCTCGGCAGTTGTGTTAAAAACATGTTTCAATCTTTGTCGTCTGATCTTCCTTGAATTTTCATAACCGTTTGATCAACATAACAAACCTCATCATTTAAATTGGAATCATCAATTTCTAGCTTCACATTCTAGTCAGCCTCGGTTTGATTAAATTTCTCGGTCAATACCATGTTGTGTCAGCGGTCCCTAGCTCGGTTATCATTGTTCTCGGTATACACTGTGTTTTTCTCGATGTTCACTATCTCTAGGTGTATACAAAACTCTTCATTTACTGACCACATAAACTTTGTTTGTTCCAGATCTTCAATCCATAATATATTTTTGTCACTATAATGATACTCAAATAAGTTGACATCAATGGCAATACATTAACTGATAGTGTTTATCGTCACATCTGTAACTTGGTTAACTATCAACAAATGTCTTCAAACATACAATCAATTGCATTTCATCAACAACCATGGTGATGATATAGTTTGAAAAAATATTATAGGGGGATTTTTGAAATGAATGAGTCAATGAATAATAAGAAAAAATCAGGGGTAACAATGGCTCTATCTAGTGATGAGGACTCTTGAGGATGAATGATGAACTTTAATGCTTTGGTTTCGCAGACCATGGAGTCAAATCAAAAAGGTTGAAATAATAGAAAGAAAAAAACAAAAAGAGAATAGGAAAGGGAAAACTAAAAGGAAAATAAATAAAGAAACACTCTAAACAAATATGTATAGATAAGGCCGAACAAACCGCTTACAATTGATACAACTTCAAATCTTGATAGTTAAAGGTCAAGGGAAAAAAAGTACAATAAGAGTGTTCTAGCTTGAAAGAGTTTCTTCCTAATTCTTCACTGATGATGAAGGGGCCTCTCCACAATGATTCAAATTTTCCATGGGCACCCTTGATTTCCCTTCTTTTGTCCCATAGTAATACCTGATCTCCTTTCCTAAAATTTTGGGGCCTGGCTTTTTGATCAAAAAATTTTTGACGCAGGCCTGATGTAGTGATATACAACTCACCATCTCTTCTCTCTCTTCCTGAATCTTGTTGAGGTACATGATTATTTTCTCCGATGCATCCTAAAAAATTTGATCTTCTACCACCTTCTATAGCTTTGCAATGGCCAACTCTAGAGGCAATGAAAGTTATGCTTTGGTACCATATACTAACTCAAATGGTGACATTCTGATTTCCCTTTTAGGAGAGGTGCAATCAGCCTAGAGAGATTCAAATAGCTCTTATGTCAATCTCTAGCATTGTCATTCACTAATTTCCTCATAATCTTTATCAAATTTTTGTTACTTGATTCTACCTGACCATTCCCTTGAGGGTAATAGTCATATGCATGTGATAAGTAAATACAATGATCATAGAAAAATAATTTTAATTCCTGAGAGGAGAAATTAGTAGCATTATCTGTAACTCTCTTTTGGGGAGTACCAAACTTAACCAGTATAAAGTTTTTTAGGAATTCAGATACCACTTATGACATGGTTTTCTTGATAGGGACCGCTTCAACCCATTTAGTGAAGTAATTTGTGGCAGTCAGGATATGTGTGTGGCCAACACTAGATAGTGGATTAATTGGGCTGTTGAAATCTAACCCCCTCTTCTTAAATGGTTCTTCAACAATGACATGTCTCAGGGGAAGAGTCCCCAGCTATGGTTTTTCGTTGAATAACTTACACTTCTCATAGTTTAATACCCATTTGTAAGCATCCCCAAACATTCCAAAATAGGAGTAGTAGCTCCTGAGTATTTTGAAAGTAGTCACTGTTGAACAAAAATGGCTGCCACATGCCTCATTGTAAAATTTTGAAGGCAACCTTTTTTATTGTCCTTTATTAACACATCTGAGAAATGCCCCATCTAAACCTTTTTTTGTAGAGAATGTCATCAACAATAATATACTTTGCAGCTTTGAGCCTAAGATTCCTCTTCTCCTTAGGACTTAAATGCATCGGGAAATCTTTGTATGTCAAATAAAATGCCACATCTGAAAACCATGTGTCTTGCAAACAAACAAAAAAAGCCAGGGGTACTTCATCCTCGGGTACTTTCTCAGCCATAAATTTGCATAAACCTTGTCCCCTTACTAACTTGGTGGGGCAGATGTCCAAATCAAATTCTTTTGATCCAAGTATGTCATTTTTTCATCCCTATCTCTTGCTAGGTGAGGACATCCTTGACAGCAGAAGTGGGAACATACACAGTAGAGTGAGAATGAAGGATGTAGTATCTGAAATATTTTACTTCCTTTACCACTGCAAAGGCATGTTTCTCCACTAGAGGATAATTTGACTCATGTATTTTGAGAGGTGTGCTCATGAAAGAAATTCATATTTCCTCCTCTTTATCATTTTTCTGCAATAGCATTCTAGACAATGTGTGCTCTGAGGCATAGCAATAAACAATGAAGTCTTTTTTATAGTCTAGATTTACCAAAGTAGGAGGGAATGCTATATCTTTCTTGACATCTTCAAATGCCTTTATATCTTTTGTACCCCACTTAAAAGGGTTTCTCACTTAGAAGACTGATCATATGTTTGGTTGTTTTGGCAAAATCAGGGACAAAACTTCAGAGAAAATTGATCTGCCCAAAAAATGACTTGACACTAGTCCTATTTGAGGGCACCCCAAGCTTCTGAATGGCCTTTACTCTTTCAAGATAAATTTTGATCCCCTCCTTTGACATGATGTGACCTAACAACTTTCCTTTCGTAGCCCCAAAAACAGACTTCTTAGGGTTCAAAGAGATGTCATGTTCCCTACATCTCTACAGAACTATTCCCAAATCTTTGAGGTGATTTCTATGCCTTTTGGAAAAGGTCATTAAATCATCCAAGTAAATTACAATTACCCTATTTATCAGATGACTGAAGGAAGAATTCATGGCTCATTGAAACGTAGCACCTACATTGATCAACCCGAAGGGCATATGATTATAGGCATACGTACCCAATAGTGTGGTAAAGGTCATTTTATGTTAATCCTGATCAGCTACCTTGATCTAGTTGTAGCCAAAAAACTAGTCTAACATAGATACCATTTTTGAGCCTACCATGGTCTGTAAAATATGGTCCATGACAGGGAGACCATAATTATCTTTCAGGCTGCTCTGATTCAAGTTTCTGAAATCAACACAAATCCTTATTTCTTCGTTTCTTTTCCTTACGAGTACTATGAATGTGACCCAGGTGGAATGGTGTATGGGATAAATGATTCAGGCTTGCAACATCTTTTCCACCTCTTTTTTAATTGCTTCAGACACCTTTGGATTGTAATTCCTTAGCTTTTGTTTGATGGGTGTAGTTCCAGGCTTAAGAGGGATATGGTGCTGAAATTTTCCCCCTTTAAAATTCTTAATGTCACAGTAACACCAAGAAAAAATGTCTTTGTACTCTTTTAATAGGCTAGTGAACCTTCTCTTCTCATCAGGTGTGCAACACTTGCCCAGGTTTATGTGTTTAGGATATCTTCCTTCACCTATATCTACCCTTTCAAAATCACCTTGATCAGTATTCTCATGGGGGAAGGGTGGTTTATTGGTTGCATCATGTCTATCAAACAATTTTTCAAGAGAAATGAGCCCCTTGGGGATGTGGTTTCCTTTTAGTTGAACAATCACTTCATCTATGTATTTACTTGGATCAAGGCAAAATTCATCGCAGATCTAGTGTGACCCTTCGAAGAAGGTTATGCTGAAAGCTTCAACCATCTGCAAAAATTTGTCTATGTATTTATTATCTTTGAAAATCTTCCAGTGCTCAACATTATCCGGAACCTTAGGTTTATGGACCATTTCAATCCTGTAGGAACTCTCCATGAAATCTGAATGTGGCAATAAAAGGGATGTTGAAACTGCCAACGAGTTTGCCCTACTATTTAGGTCTCCAGGAATAGCCTCTATAGAGAAGGATTCAAATTCCTCAATTTCATCCCACACACGGTTTCTATAATGTTTGAGCCTTTCATTTTTTGATGAATATTTTTCCCTTACCTATCTTACCACTAATTTTGTGTCTCCTTTAGCCTTGAGCATTCTTACTCACATCTTCTTTGCTTCTTCAATGCCAAGAAGGAGTGCCTCATACTCGGCAGTGTTGTTTGTGTTGTTAAATTCTAACTTAAATGCACAAGGAAACATATCTCTTTCTGGGGATATCAGTACAACTCCTGGTCTAGATCCAATAGAGGCACAACTTCCACCAATCTCTAAGGACCACAGACCATTGGTTCCTTGTAGTATTCCCTCTACTGCATCTACCACTGAAGAGATCATGTAGTTTCCAAAATCACACTCTTGATAAAGAATCTAAGATTTAGGATCCTCAAATGGAAACATAGTATATTTAGATTTTCCTTCAGGTTGTAGGAAATTTTTTTATTTCCCACAGGGATAATAGCCTGGTACAAGTCTAGTTTGATTTCACCTCCAAGGTCCCTACAAAATATCCTACTTAATAGCATCCCATAACTAGCCGGACTGTAAGCAACAAGAATGGTCATTTTGATCTTTTTACTAGGATGTGATGCAAGGGCCACTTGGGCATCTTTAATATGACCTACCAGTGGGACTAGTTTTGAATCCATGGCGTAACATTTTCCAAAGGTTGCAGTCAGGGGAAGGTCTAAGGCCTTTGCAACAAAAGAAGGCATTATGTTGTTAGATGCTCCAAATTCTATGACACAATTATTTACTTTGAACCTGTAGATAAACAAAGATAAGTAAAAGGGTTCTGGTTGTAGTCCTAAGGAAGGATTAGTATCTTCAGTAGATTGGGTGGCCAAGGTAGCTTGTTCTGGTAGGAATGCATGAGTAGCTTCATTAGCTACAAAATTTGAAGAGGTTGTCCTAATTAAAAGTCTTTCTAATTCCTTTGGGTTCATCCTAAGGTAATCTGCAGGGGAGACTTGTATTTTGGAATTTTTACAAAAATCAAGAATATCAAAGGAAGAATTAGAGTCAAAATTCTTCGGCAATTCATCTTCTTTAGAGTTCTAAATTTTGAAGAATGGAATCTTAGGGAAGGGGTCCTTACCTTTTTCCCAACGCTATAAAGTTGATGGTGAGTCATTGGTTTGAGAATTTAGATGACCTCTGGCCAATGTTGTACATGTGGGGTCCTCAAGAGTTACTAGAATATTACCTCCTTGCTCAGAGTCAGATTCATATTTTATATAACAGTTTCCAGAGCCACCAGGTAACTGAGGACTTTCTACATCTCCATGTGATTCTTCAACCAATTCTTTGCTAACATGCATCTGCATGGACTGAATCATCATAGGAAAAGTGGTATCATCGTGGTAATCAGTGAGGTGAAAGGTGCACATATTAGCTCTTCTAGGGGGAGCTTATAGCATTTTTTGTTTAGACGAGAGGTACCCTAGATTTTTGTGGCTAGGACCAACTTGATTAGTCATTCCCCTAATAATATCTGTATATGGGGGAGGGGGACTAGAACTTCCTTTTGGAAATTTCCTTTTAATTGTGACCATATCATTCACTAGTCTTTGTAACAGAGGATTAGAGGAGGGAAAATTTTGTGCATTAGGTATTTGAACATCCTTTCTCCATTTCCCTGTTGTTATTAAGTCATCTTCTAGTTGAAAAAACATGTCTTGGGCAGCCTAAAAATTAGCTACCCTTGCCCTCCTCAAGTGAAAACCAATGTCATGTGGCATAGTGTTCTGAAAGAAGTCCTTTTGATTTTCAGGGGTGGATCTTTTTTCTTGAGGGATCTTATGAATGATTTTATTAAATTTTTCTATAAATTCTCTCATTGGCTCATGTAACTCTTTTTAAACTAAGTTGTGCGAGGAGGGAGTGTTCATCTACCATACTTTTAAATGAGCCTCGAAGGCATTCTTCATACTATCCCAGTTGGTGATATGACCATTAGGTAAGTGATAGAACTAATCAACGATTGGCTCAAAGAGGGTTTGTACAAAAATTCTAATAGCCACATCCTCATGTTGAACAACCAAAATTCCACAGGCTATATTGGAAGCATTGAGGTGATCCTCAACTGCCATTTTCCCATCTCCATAAAATTTGGGTAAGACTTCTCTAGCTCCTTTAGGAAAATTATGGTTTCCACTTGGATTTAGAGGCCCTACTACTGCACCCCAAGGCTGTGCCATGACTTCTGTTGGGTAAATAGTCACAAGAGGTGGGGTTTGGATTCCAGACAAGGTTAAAGCTTTCCATGTGTGGGGAGAAGAAGATACACCGTGAGATGTCTTAAGGGGAGAGGATGGTCTACTCTTGGCCTTTTTCTTAGGTGTATAGACTATAAGGAATTGGAGATTTTGCAATTCTAGGAAGAAATTATCAAAGATACCTTCCCTTCTTTGGGACCTAGTATAAGGTCGAGAATCCAGAATGAAAAACATTTATGGTCTCTGGGCTATTCTATTCACTATTTCTGCCTCTTGGGCAATGGGTAGACCTCTTAGCCACTCACCTATGTCTTTGTCCTCTTCTAAGACTAGAAGAACTTGTTGATATTGTTGATTATTGTTTCTTGAATTCCAAGCTAGGGTATTTAAATCAGAAATAATTTCTTCTTGTGTCTTTTAAAAACTCAAATTAGGTTGCACAACTAGTGGTATTTCCTCTTGGTTAGGAAAGATGACAGTGGGAAAAACCATGATTATTCATTAGACAATAATTATTCAACACTAGTTTACTTCGTATCAGACTCCCCAGAAGAGTCACCAAAAATCTGTTAGTAAATGAAATTATCCCTTTCTTATATAATTGATTATTTACTCTGTAGCCCTTAAAGGAAATAAAAATCTCATACTAACAATTGGATCAAATATACATGATATTTGACCCTCTGAATTACAGTACAACTCCCGGTTGGATTTTCAATGAATTTTTAAAGGATCAAAATTGCACTTGCAAAAACATACTTTTCACTAGAAAGTAAATAAGGCGTTCACAGTAATTCACACACAAGTATGTTCCAATCACTACACTGAAAAGAAATGTATGGACTCTACAAATCCCACGGACTTCAATTTACTACACATTTGAAAATATGAAATAGCAACAATTAAGAGACTAAGGCTAAGAAAGATTTACTTCAAGAAAGAATCTCAATCAACCAAAGATACCCCAACAGAGATCAATTCACCAATGTAAACCAACAAATTTATAACAATGGAAATTTTTCTTTCATTGATTTTAGAAAATGATCTTCAAATTGTATCCACAAAAATTCACCAAAAATTAGACTAAACAGATCACTAAGTAATTCTATCTAATTCCCCAAAAAAATTATCGTCCAATTCAAAGTTTTTTCTGGCTATATATAGCCATCAGTTTAGAGCATACAACTTAAAGCCCAGAAAACTCTCCCAGAGCTTCAAGATGAAAATAAAAATTTTAAACTGAAAGTATTACTAAAAAAAGAATGAGCAAAATGACTAGTAACACTCTGAGATTGGCGGACCATGATCAAAAAGTGGCAGATGAGCTCGAGCCCATAGATTGGTCATTAGTAACATTGGTAGTGTTGGTACCCTATATTTTGATAATTTAGAAGTCCCAATCCATTATCAAGCAATCAAGTTTCTCCATACTAAAAAAAAGCAAAGGAATGAAGCTTTATGACACAAATAAATAGAACTAACTAATCGAAGCCTTCAGAAAATGCTGGAATTTCAACCTGCTACAAAGATGATGCCGACAGAGGATGAATATGGTCGATTTTTACAAATCTAAATATTACCCAGTTCGGGAAATCAAATTTCCTATCTCCATCAGAAATATTAGATTTTCATGAGGTGTTTTGAATTTTCGGCCAAAGCCAAATCCGAACTTTAGGTAGTTATTTTTTAGTTAGTTTATTGTTTTTCAAAATAGTTTGTAATAAGGGTTATGTCTTTTCACCCTAAAGAGGTGTGAAAGCCACTCAAACACACATATATACATAATTTAAAGAGACAAGAATAATATACATATTTTAATAGGATAGAATTTGATCACAACTACAACATGGACTCTGATGTACTATTTTTTCAACATTAATAAAGATAAGTGCTCTTGTTTTTATTTGTGGTTATAAGTTTTATATTTTCAATTAGTCTTTCAGATATTCTATTTTATAGAGTGTTTCATTGTGTTAAATTCCCTGAGTATCATAATTCAAAATTAATATATATATATAGTTTAAATATCAATTCAAAGATCTGTGTATCTTCTCTTGTTTTTATCAGTCTCTTAATTTGAGTTAAATTTGATAATATTAGCTATTTATATTGATTTGAATTATAAGTCAAGTGGAAGCCTGTGAAGTGATAGTCTCACTTTATTAAAAGCAATTTTTTAAAATTGTCTCTGATTGTACGTAGGATTGAGAGTTTTCTGACTCTATAGCCCAAGTATTTAGAAGGCACTGATCTAATCATTATTTGGAAATTGTCATTTGGTTCATACTTTGTAGTTTGTAGATTATTTAATCATTATTTCAAAAGCATTACTTTTCAGTCCTTAGCATAATCCATTTTAGTCAAGCTTTATAGAGTAGAGATTATCAAAAGATTTATTGCTTTCATCCAAGGATCATTCACCACCTTTGGAGGAACTTTGTTTTGTGTACGCAGTGGTGTGACACAGTGAATTTGATTGTTCAAGGTTAATTTAGGCCTACTAGCCTTGGCTTGATTAAGCCAAAATTGTAGAGGTATCAAGTGGTGCATCACCATTATACCTGTCAGTTGGCCAAAAGTGAATCCATTGCTTTTGGGCAACAACAAACTGGCGACTCTGCTGGGGAGTTGTCTATGAAAGACAATGTTGAAGATTACCTAGAAGCTCTGGTGATTTAATTAAGACTCTACTGGAGATAAAAACTCAGAAGATAGTAAGTTTTTTTTTTCCTTCTAGAAAGAAGGTGGCAACTCTATTTAATAAAACATTTCAGTCACTGACTCTACTGAGGGAGAAGACCTAGAAGGAGATAAGTAAAGTTTTCCTCTTTAAAGAGGTGGCGACTCTATTGAAAAGAACCTAATGTATAAAGAAATAAGTTACTACAAATTCAGATATTCAGTATGTACCAGAATACATATTCACATAAAGTATCAAAATTTTGTGACCCAAGAAAAAAATTTATTATTGAAGTATATAGACCATTGAGTTTTGATAACATCCCTAGTGGTAAGAAATATTTTCCTCTTAAACTAAAAAAATATGTTCCAAAATTTTGTGGAGATGGATCAGAATCACCAACAGAGCATTTGCAGGCATTTTGTAAATTTATTCTAAATTGTCATATCTATACAAAAGATGTGATTATGAAACTATTTGTAAGATCATTGACAGATCATGTAGGTTTGCTTTTTAGTATTACACCTGAACAAAGTATATCATCATGGAGAGAGCTTGAGCATTGGTTTCTTGATATGTTTCATGATGCAAGTGAGGATGATATGCATTATGAACAGGACAATATTCAAGATCACAATATGGAAGAGGACTCTTACATGTCTCCACTTGATGCATTTTTTTAGCTTGGAGAGATTTGAAGGGGAGTCTTCTGCACATTTGATAATAATAATGGTGGACATTCTTCGAGAAATACCTTCAAAAATTATGCCTTCATGAAAAGAAATCATGAGAAAGGTCAAAAACTTGAGAATTACATCATATGATCCTTCTGTAAAGTTCCTTGTGCATATATTAGAAAATGATGATGAAGATAGAAAAAGGGAGGCTATTGCTCTGATTGAACAAGGCCTTGTGCTTGATGATTATCTCAGTGAGGAAGATGAATGCACTAGTCATATAGAAGATAAAGAAGCATCCATTCCTAAGAACCATAATAATACTTGTGATGACATGGAGGATAAAAATTTGGATCAGATTGAAGAAGAATTTTTACATGATGAGATGTGTATAGAAACATGTATCAATGACCCTGATGATGAGGAAGAAAACCTTCTCAGTACAAGAGAAATTTCATCTTTGTTAGACATGGAATATCAAAAACATGTTGAGAAGAGTGGTCAAATTTGTTTTCATCAAGATAAGAAAGTTAATGGATTAGTATATATTCAGGGAGTACTAGATGAATGAGATGATAAATTCCAAAAATCAAATAACGGAGATGAAATAGAATAACATACAATATATAAACAAGAAGAAGTTTTAAATGAAAGCTCTTGTGAAGATATGCCCAAGCTCTCTATGTTCCTGAATTCATTATTTGAAGAGGAAGAAAAAGAAGATGTGCTTGAGTTCTCTATGTTCCTGAATCTATTGTTTGAAGAGGAAGTAGAGGAAGATATGTCTATGCCCTTGAATCTATCAGTTGAAGAATATTTTCTATGCAATCAAGTCCATCAACATCATGATAAAGACAGTGGGCCTAGTGATCATTTTGAAGATGATGAAACTCATAATATGTATGGGGAAGTGTATTCAGAAAGTGAGACATGCATTATCTCATCCTATGAGAAGAAGTTATATCAAACATATGAAGATGAGATGGAATCAAACAGACATAATGAGGAGAATGTGTTTAATATTAGTTCAAAAAATTATCTGATCAAATTCTTGATAAGAATGAAGTTCTTGAATGTGAGTTATCTCCAAATCCTTTTTGTAAAGAGAAACAACATCTTGAGTATAGGGAAGATTGTGTACGTAAAGGCATCCATGCAGAAGAGCTTAGTCTAGTTACTTGTAGGGTTGATCAAATGCATGGGGATCTTCTATTTAGAAAGGACTATAGTGCACCTGCTAACTTTCCTAAGGGTAAACAAAAGTCAAAGCATGTTAATAAAGTAATGAATATTATCCATGAGAATGGTGGCATCGTATTAGGGAGATCTAAAGTATTACATGATCATAATTATGTGTTTGAAAGAGGAAGTAAGCAGTGTTCATTTTTGGGGGGCTTGGGGCCACCCAATTTCACTTTGCATCAAATTAGGTGTGGATACATGGTCTTCTTCTCCAGAGATAGTTGGACTCTCGCTATGCTCAAAGGGAGCATACATCCCCAGAAAGAGCCACTGTTGGTACCCTAAATTTTGACAATTTAGAAGTCCCAATCCATTATCAAGAAATAAAGTTTCTCCATACTAAAAAAAAATCAAAGGAAGGAAGCTTTATGACACAAATAAATAGAACTAACTAATCAAAGCCTTCAGAAAATGCTAGAATTTCAACCTGGTACAAAGATGATGTCGACAGAGGATGACGATGGTCTAATTTTAAAAATCTAAAAATGACCTAGTTCAAGAAATCAAATTTCCTATATCCAATAGAAATATTAGATTTTCATGAGGTGTTTTGGATTTTTGGCCAAATCCAAATCCAAAATTTACATAGTTATTTTTTAGTTAGTTTATTGTTTTTTCAAAATAATTTGTAATAAGGGTTATGTATTTTCACCCTAAAGAGGTGTGAAAGCCACTCAAACACATATATATATACATAATTTAAAGAGACAAGAATAATATACGTATTTTAATAGGATAGAATTTGATCACAACTACAACATGGACTCTGATGTACTATTTTTTCAACATTAATAAAGATAAGTTCTCTTCTTTTTATTTGTGGTTATAAGATATATATTTTCAATTAGTCTTTCAGATATTCTATTTTATAGAGTGTTTCATTATGTTAAGTTCCCTGAGTATCATAATTATAAATTAATATATATATAGTTTAAATATTAATTGAAAGATTTGTGTATCTTCTCTAGTTTTTATCGGTCTCTTAATTTGAGTTAAATTCGATAAGATTAGCTATATAGATTGATTTAAAGTATAAGTCAAGTGGAAGCCTGTGAAGTGATATTCTCGCTTTATTAAAAGTTGTATAGTTAGAAAATGGAAGCACTTCCATTTTAGACTTGTTTAGCCTTCCGAGTAAGTGGTTTGGGGTCATGAAAAGCGCCTTGACTGGATTCTTGATCTTGACATGGCTTCCCCCCTGTTCTACCTTTCTGTCCACCATTTTCTAATCTAATTTATGCATTCTGGGATACAGACCTGTGTTTCTAGGATTTAGGGACAGGGTCAACAACCTAGGATAGGGTCAACCTCGACCCTAACCTAGGACAAGGTCGACCTCAACCCTAACCTAGGATAGGGTCGACCTCAGCCCTGACCTAGGATAGGGTTGACCTCAACCCTATCCCAGGGTCCAAATCCTGGGAACTTTCAGATTCTAGATGTTGGTCTTTGCAAAAGTCTATTCCCGCTTTCGGGTCGGCTATTTTGGGTTCCGAATTGGTTGATTCCTAAATTATATTTAATATAGGTCCTCTCCTAGGGGTAAAGGCTTAAATGGTGAATTAATTATCCTATGTAGGCCTCCTTATAATATTGTGCCCTAGTTTCATATAAAAGGGATCTTTCTCCTCTCATTTTCTCTAAGCATCATTACACAATTGAGAAGGATTTTCAAGTGCAATTCAAGAAAGCTAAGGAGAAATATTTCAAGAAAGCATCCATCCATTCTCAAGCATTCAAGCATCCATTTTCATGAAGGAGATCCA